>APFE031655130.1:234832-252046 GCA_000404065.3 Pinus taeda
GATGAAGAATTAAGATACCCTGGTTAAAATTTAAATGTGAACAGTGAGACTCTAGACTCAGAGAGTGAATCATCGTGATTCATTAATATCTTCTTTAATGATCTTTGGATCTGTATCGCAAGTTATAACCTAGAGGATAAAGTCATAAATGTCGACTTCCAGTTTTGAAGGGGTAAATGGCATAACAATTAACCCGTTAGTGACTTCCCAGCTACCCACTACACAGTTATGTTATGAACTTACAGTGATTCACTAGCGAGTTTCAAGTTCCAACTCCAAGTGCCATATTCCAATCCACTATAAGTTATTGTTGAATGTGAATTCCTGTGAGGAGAATGGGCATAAGAAAAACTCTGCAAAGTCTCGAACTTTGAATGCTACAGAACCTAGAAGTCAACTAACTAGGTAACCACTAAGTGATAGTCATACATTGTTCGCTGCATTTTGATTATTTTGTTTCCAAAACATTAGTTGACACAATGGTTCTCCCTGCTTTTCTCAGTGTGTAAAACGAAAATGGTTACAATTGCAAATCAATTAACACAGAAGAGATTAAATAATTACAGATGATTGAATAATTATAGAGCATAAAGTTTTGGTATGTTAAAAAAATCTAGGTAGCCTGAAAATCCACCCCACCCCATATTTTAGGCTTTCTTATTTCCAAAAAATCACCATTTGTATACCAGTCCCCTGATGGACCATGTTACCTTTTTCTATGGAAACAAGCCTTGATGGACCATGTTACCTTTTTCTATGGAAACAAGCCTTGGAAGTTTGGTGTTACTTATATTTGAGAGGGAGGCTCTGCTCCTCTATTCGTTTTTCTATGGTCTCTCCTTTCTTGTGATACATCTCTCAAGCAGTACTAGTTTTTCTTTTTTCATTAAATTGGAGGGTTCTATGTCTTGCATGTTTTTTTTGTATGTGATTGGGTGCTTGCTATACATCTCTCTCAAGCAGCTGTAGTTTTTTTCATTAAATTGGAGGATTCTGTGTCTTGCTTGTTTTTGTATGTGCTTGCCTTTGTATATTATGTTTGTGGTTTTATTATTATGTGATGGATGTGTTGTGTTTGTGTATGTTAATCCCGATAGGAAAAAAACCTAGCAGTGGAGCTTGCCATCTAGAAAAATATATGAGTGCCTGTGGCCATAGCATAGAATGGAGTGACACTCCATGAGCCAATGTTATGAGTAAATATTTGAGGGTGATTATTGGGATTTCTTTAATCATAAAAGTTTCTCCTCCTGATTCCTCCGTTGAACATAATTTATGAATTCATGATGTTAAATTTTAATCAGAGAGATGTCTGGATTGCAATACGTGGAATGATGATTCAGCAAGGCACTGTGAGGCAATGGAACAAGAAGTGATATTTATTTTGCATCGATTTGTCTGCAATGCTGAGGAGATACATATTCTAGATTTTAATGCATAGTTTCGTCCTTAACAAAATAAAAATGAAATTATGAGAATAAATAAATAGAATAAATGAAGTTATGTGTGATCTTTATTACAATGTGCTATATATAAATAGCCTCAATCACGTATGATGGTAGAAAAAGTGGATCTGATAGACAACCTTTCGCACTACTTATATTTGAGAGGGATGCTCTACTCTTGTATTCATTTTTCTATGCTCTTTGTCTGCTTGCTAGATATATCTCTCATGCAGTAGTGTTTTATTTTTTATTTTTTAATAAATTGGATATTTCTCTATCTTTCTTAGCTTTGTGTATTTTGATTGTGGTTTTATTATTCTATGATTGGTATGCTATGTTTGTTGCAACATTGATAGAGAAAGAAACCCTAGATCTTGGCCATCTAAAAATATATGAATGCATGGATAACAATTTCTTCCTATCATCTTTACCCTCCCTCCTATCTTTAAGGACTTTGACTCAGATTGATGAAAGAAGGTCACGCATGTGATGATTAGCCACTAATTATATGTTACAACATTTTGAACAAATGAACTAATATTTATCATGCAATAATTCTAAATTACTATCATCTTTACCCTCACTCCTAGCTTTAAGGACTTTGACTCAGATTGATGAAAACAGGTCACGCATGTGATGATTAGCCACTAATTATATGTTACAACATTTTGAACAAATGAACTCATATTTATCATGAAATAATTCTAAATGGAGATAGGTGGTGCTGTTAGGCAATTATTCAAATTTTTTGCAACAATATTTATATTCATTATTTTCATGTGAGAGTAATTATGAATATACATCTTTTTCACTTTATAATATTAATTTTTGTTGTTTCTATACATATTTTCCATTTATTTGATCAATATTTTCATCTTAGAAAAAGTGCAAAACATTTCAACACCATGGAAAATTTGCAGAAAAGTTTGATCAACAGGTCTCAAAGGAAAGTGTAGAAATGAGACTTGAGTAGACTGGTACAACAAAGAATGGAAAATTTTCAATAATTGTGAGTAAAATTTAAAATTAGATGAAACTTGTACAAATAAATATTAAAAGTCATATGATGGGCAGTTTAAAAGTAAAATCATCATATGATGCAAGCCAGACCTACGAAACCAAGATCTTTTAAAATCATATTTCTCAAAATTCAAATGCACCTCAAATTGAATTTCAATCATCTTTTATGCAACGATTTCATAACATATATATAATTCCAGAGTTAAGACAAGAATTGTGCCTCTTTCAACCAGTGATTACAAAAGTTGATCTATATACAATTTTCCCTTATATAGAATTGATCCAAATTCGTGATCGATTTACCCAGCTTCACAATTAAAATTAATGCAACCTCTTAGACAATCAATCAATTACCAACCAAATTTAAATGCACAACACATAACTTAGAAATGAGACATAATCTTCAGAAAATTAAATTTTTCTTTGATACATACAACACTTACATACTAATCTCCTTCCTTGGCTTGATTTCTAACTCATTGGCCCTGTACAAACTACTCGAAGGATTCCAAGTAGAAACCCCCACTCTTCTACTCACATTCTCACTCACAATCTCACTCTCTGTCTCTCCTCCCTAATGAGAGCCGTGTTGCCACTTTATTTTTATATAATAATGGTTAACCTTATCTATTACAAAAGCAGCCGTTTTACATAGTAATCTAAGGCTACAACTTGTATATCTTATAAAAAGATAGCATGTTTTATTCTCTACCCTGTTCCTATTTTTAACTAGAAAAACATAGAAACTGTAGGCTTTTTCCTTCTAAGTTGCATGCTCCTGCATCAAACTCCCAAGGTTGAAAATGATCATGATCTCCTGATCATGTGTCTTTTGGGCTTGGTTTTCCTGGATCCCACAATTTGTTCTGCAAGTCATCATGTCCTATTGCTGGCTGTTTTTCTCCAGGTCTCCATATTTTATGTTGTCTTGCTCCACTAGTTGTACTTTCACAATCTGTCCCGGTTTTCATTTTGCCGATGCCCTCTTGTTTTATCACTGTTGGCCTCTTCCAGGATACTTTCATCATCATCCGCCTCATAAGTTCAATTTCTTTGTCTAACAGATTTTCCCAGCATCTTCAATAAAACCTGTACTCACAAAACAATTGTTAGAATAAAAAATATAAGGCATTAGTGCCTTACTTCCCTCTGCCAGCATTTCAGTATACTGATCCCAATCATTCTTGAGATTATCACTCAGTCTATCCTCAGTATCATCTTCTCTGAGAATGCATTTGTATTCTGGTTCATAAAACTCTTTATCTTCATTCATCTCTGCCTTTATATTCTGAATACTTATCTTCTTTACTTCTAGTCTCTTCTCTAGAACACTTAACTCATGCCATAAACTTTTCATCTCTTTTGAGAAACTTTCTGTGCAATCTTCAATACTTTCACAAGCCAAGCACCCTGTTGTTACCATCTCATCACCTGTTATCAGAACATAATTCTGATTCCCAACTCCTGCAATAAGCTCAGTTTTCTGTCCACCACTTAATAGAAACAATTTGTCATTATCAGCATTTATAACAAATTGATCATCATCATGTATCATCCCTACATTCATACATAAACTTTCAGTTTGAAAATAAAAAAGTTCAACAGTCTCAACTGTTGCTTCACTTATCTATGCTACAAACTAATCCACTTCTTTTGCATCCATAAAAACTTCCTCTTGTGCTGTATCAGTTTCACAAGATTGCACATCCTCCTCAGTAAAACATGTAATCACATCACAATTGTCAGCTACAAAAATATATGGTTTTACATTATCCAACTGATCTGGATTTACCAAAAAACTCAAGAAATCATCAATGATCTTCTCTTCTGTTTCACCAATGGAAACCTACTCTTCCAACTCAGTGGCTCTGGGTTCTTCCCGTCTCAACTGTACATCCACCATCTGCTCAAGCTTCCTCAGCTCCCCTGTCAACTACATGCTTATCTGTAAATCTCTTTTCTGTTGTAGCCTCTGCCACTTCACACTCTTCCTCATTAGTAAACCATGTCTCTGGTCTTTCAAATTTTCCCATAACAACTCCATCAATAGCTCAAGGTGAACTACTATCTCAGCTTTCTCTTTCTCATACTCTTCTTGAGTCAACTGCTGTCTTATGCCATTCACCTTGGCATATTTCTTCTCTTTTCTACTGTGGCCTCTTTCTGAACCTCTGCTCTCTCCTTTATGACTTTCAGTAGTCATCTCCTTCACCAATGAGTTGCATGAAGCCTATACAACAACAAACTCTCTTGCTGCCACTTACCTCACCAATCCTTCCCTCCGGATGTGGTCTTTTGGTAATCATTTGTCCTCTGCTGGAACCTTTCGAGTTCCCTCTACTGCTCCTATAGGCTTCTCCCATCTGCAACTTTATTCAACCTCTGTTGAATCTTTCGGTTCTGCCACATTCACTTAGAATCCCTTGCTGGACTCCTTTATCCCTGCACTCTAGCTGTGATCTACTTCTTTCCACTGAGTTTCTTCACTATTCCTGTAAATCAAGTTATCCAAGCATAACCTTTAACCTAGAGATAAATAATACCTGTCAGCTCACCTTTCAAGATCCTGTTGATCTTGTTTCACTTCCTCAATTGCGCTGCATCTCTCTGCTACAATATTCATCAGTTCCAAAAATCTAACATTCATTCATCACATGCAATTAACTTAACTAAAAAAATCTTGAATCTTCAAACAAAGCTATTCCTGCTCTGATACCACGTCATGCAAGCCAGGCCTGGAAAACCAGGATCTTTTAAAATCGGATTTCTCAAAATTCAAATGCACCTCAAATCGAATTTCAAACATCTTTTATGCAACGATTTCATAACATATATATAATTCCATAGTTAAGACAAGAAATGTGCCTCTTTCAACTAGCGATTACAAAAGTTGATTTATATGCAATTTTCCGTTATATAGATTCAATCCAAATTCATGATCGATTTAACCAGCTTCACAATTAAAATTAATGCACCCTCTAAGACAATCAATCAATTACCAACCAAATTTAATTGCACAATGCATAACTTGGAAATGAGACATAATCTTCAGGAAAATAAATTTTTCATTGATACATACAGCACTTACATACTAATCTCCTTCCTTGGCCTAATTTCTAACTCATTGGCCCTGTACAAACTACTTGAAGGCTTCCAAGTAGAAACCCCCGCTCCTCTACTCACATTCTCAATCACAATCTTACTCTCTGTCTCTCCTCCCTAATGAGAGTTGTGCTGCCACTTTATTTTTATATAATAATGGTTAACCTTATCTATTATAAAAGCATCCATTTTACATAGTAATCTAAGGCTACAACTTGTCTATCTTATAAAAATATATCATGTTTTATTCTCTACCCTGTTCCTATTTTTAACTAGAAAAACATAGAAACTGTAGGCTTTTTCCTTCTGAGTCGCATGCTCGTGCATCATCATAAAACAATTCCTTGACAAGTAGAGGCACCCTTAAATTTAACCCCTTTGTCTCATGAAGCGTTTTATACTTATCATGAAGTGGCTCATTATGAAGTGTTTTATACTTATTATTATATTTTAATGCTTGTTGCATTTTAATTTATGCAAATGTGGTAATTCTTAAAACAATCCAAGTATATAATTTAGATGGTCGTTGTTGTTGTTATTGTTTTTGTTGTTGTTTGAAATACAATTTAAACACTTTGAAGAGCAAAAATATTATCTCTAACGCAATTTAACTTGTATGTAAATATTCAAAAGTAAAAGTTAATATTAATTTATGCAATAAAAATGAATATTTACAATATAATACCCAATATAGATAAAACATATCTCTTTATATTGAAATCATATATTGCATAACCAATATAGATCCACCTTAGCCACAAATCTACCAATGGCCCAGAGGGACCAATTCTCTTGATATACAAGTCTCTTTTAAAATGAAAAATTTGGAAAAAAAATTCACCTCAAAATATGTAATCTCAACTATGTTATCTCGACCTATACTAGTTTTATATATACATATAGAATGTGTATTTTTTCTTCATTTAAACTACATTTTTGAATGCATAAATGGATATAATGGCTTGAAAGTCAACACATGCATTGAATTTCTATAGTATGTATATATATATATATATATAATATATATATAATATATATATATATATATTATATATATGTATGTATGTATGTATGTATGTATGTATGTATATATGTATATATATATATATATATATATATATATAATTATATTATATGTATTGTATGTATAATGTATATATATATATATAGTATATGTATATGTATATATATGTATATGTATATGTATATATATGTATATGTATATGTATATGTATATGTATATGTATTATGTTATGTATATGTATATGTATATGTATATGTATATATATATATATATATATATATATATATATATATATATATATATTACTTTACTTTGTGGGTCAAGAAGGCTAAACAATAACATGAGAGATGTATATCAAATGTTTAATTTGTGTTATTGAAGTGTTTTTGTGTGAACCATTTAAATGTTATGATGAGAAGCAATGTTAGAGTGACCCGCATCAAAGTTAATTGAGAAGTTCTGGGTCAAGAAGATACGTGCCCAAACCTATCCTTGGAATTAAAAACTTCCAAAAAAACCAATAGGGTAGACGTACCTTAGGCTGAGGAGATGGAAAAAGTCTAGAAAGTTTGTGCTAAATATCATTACCTTCAGACTATTGAGTTGGTTAGCCAGTGGATTTTATCCAAGTTTGAAAATACTCATATTTTAAACCATCGATAAGTCTGTTTGGGACCAAATTCTCGCAGGGAAAAATAATTACTGGTTATTGTTTAAAAAAAAAACTATCTTAGGAGTGGTGTAATCTTGGGGGGACATGCAGTGTTGAGGACTAATCTCTTGGTTGGGAGAAGAGTTGTCTTCCCAATTGAATTTTTGTTTGATGGTCAATATACAATAGAAAATAGATAAGTTTTATAGCTATTTAGCTATGTGAAATATGGAATATGATTAAGTGTTAAATCAAGCTTGATACTATGTGAAGTAACTATGTTGTTCTTGAATATGAATGACCAATAGATTGATTATTTTAGTAATTTGATGTAATGAATTGTATAATTGTCCCTGTGTACAAGTTATAGACTAAGTATTTTAACAATATGTTGTGGTGTGTTATACATTTGTCTATATGTACACATTTTCTATATTAATGAATGAAGTTAGGGTTAGAATATAGGTCGATTTGATTGGAGTCAACTACCGAGTTCAATTCCCAAGGATGGAACAATATGGATATACAATAAATAAAATAATTCAATTATTGAAAAAAATCATATTTTTTGTATCGCATTGAGACTGATGGAATAGAGGATTAGATTCCAAGGCAAAGACAAGTCCTAGCAATTGAGGAATTGGACCAAGAATCTTGAAAATGGAGTCACTCTCACACTTCAATTTAGTAGAATAAAGCACAAGAACAAGGTTGCTATGTTCGCTGCTAAACTGAGAAAATACACAGACTATTTTATAGTAAATAGTGGCTAAAATAACTTAAACTATAGATAAATTCATTAACCTAAAAGAGAGTAAAGAGAACTATTGTATCATTGATATCAAGAAAATTCAATTAGTGTTTAAATTACATTGTCATAAGTAAATAGTATCTAAAGGAAATTATTGCAAATGATAAATGAGTTACTATCTCCAAGAATTTACATCATATAATAACAATTTACACAACTAAGAGGGGCTAGAACATTACTGCCATGGTAGAGCCTATGTAAAAAAAATTATCGGTATTGGGAAAATATAATAAATTCTACATCCATAAAACTCTACGGTCAAACTATCAAAACTCTAGTTCACATAAGGTTCAAGAATAAAGATATACCCATTAAAAGAACCGAACAGTGTCAACATCTCCAAAAGAGGACAATAAGAAATTGGAATTAGTTTCAGTAGGAACCTTTAGGGTGAAGGCCGATTTCTTTTAATTAAGGGTAAGAACCCTCTTCATTATCTAAAAAGTGACAAAGAACTAAAATTAATAGGTTGGAACATAAGATGGAAAATAGGAAAATAGGATAAGGTCATTCATAAGTGGTTACCTGAAGAAATGTTGGTCTGCCATCCATGGTGACCGTTATGGAAGAAGAAATAAAGAAAAGGGACTTGTTAGTAATCAATGTACACATCTGAAACAATTAAGCAAAAAAATTTATGGTGAGATGTTACCTTCTAGAAACCTTGAAATTAAGGGTTTATAGAGACAAGGGACCCAATCCTTCGATAGGTTTTCCTCATACCCTAGCTCAGGCTCATATAATGTGGAAGGCGAATCATCTATATGAGAAGAATAACCATAATGAGATTATGCCAAAACAAAAAAAATCAATGCAACCCATCCCTACCCTAAAAAAGTGAAGATAACGACTTAGAAGTTCCATGGAAACATTCTCCAGAGTTGTAGATATTGATGTGCCTAAGGAAAATGTGAGAATCACTAGCTCCCGCTAGCAGGGAGGGTAGGTGGTTACCCCATAACCACTGCTTCTAGTTTGGACCATCTGTTGAACACTAAGAATTTGGGGCCGTAGATCATTACACTTTTCTCAATGGCATGGATGCTAGGCAAGTAGCATATGATAGGGTATGTTCTTGAGACTTCAGATGGGTTGAGTTGACCCTACTGATACCATAAACTAACCAAGGTTTCATTCTATAATATGTAGTTGACTATTCAAAACCAAAAATATTAATGTTATCACAATATAAATATTTGTCAACAGTGAAATGGAAATAGTGTGGTTATTAATGAACAAAAAATTACAACAAATCAAATGAATGGGTTCGTGATCCAGATATCATGTTACGTTAACCACGCATTTTAATTTTGCATCCTATCAACATTTATGAAAATTATGAATGATTTTTGTGTGAAAATAAGGATGACATAGTGTATGTTAAACTGATGGTTTTACTAGTTTGACTAGGGTATGTTACAGGTGGTATCAGAGCCACGTTCAACTTTGTGGCCTATCCGGGAAATAAAGGAATAACATAGTTTTTGTGTGTGGACAGAGTGACAAACAAGAAGCATAATAAAGAGAGTTGGGCCTGTGTTAGTATGATCATAAATAAGATTCAATAAATTATTATATGAAAAAGGTAACCCCGAAATGTGGGTACACTTAGGAGAACAGTGTCGTAATGCTAATAATGCTTTAATGGAGGCAATACAATAATTACAGAATGAAATGGTAAGGTTCGGAGAAGATAATGAGAGACTAATGTAAGAACATAAGAAAATTATGCAAAGTATTTCAGATCGAAAAAAGCATCAACATCCTATTCCAAGCCTAAAATATGGAATCTGGGTCGAAGCACATTGAAAAATAAATTCTAACGCAGAGTCAAAGGGAGACCAAGAAAATAACGAGGTGGAATTTGATCAGGTTTCAAGGCACATCGGATCTAAAAGACAAAAAGTGGAATTGCAGGGAGACTTTAATATGAACCTCTGACATTTGACGAAGGACAAGATGAGGTTGTCGAAGCCTATCTCATTAACATGAATAGGTATTTTCAAATTTATTAATATAGCCATAATTTGAAGGCTAAGTTGGAGATCTATCAGTTTCAAGGCAAGGCCACCTTATGGTGGGAGGAAGTAAAAACAATATGGAAGATCGAAAAGCAAGAAGCAAATTAGGAAGAGTTCTAAAAGCATTTCAAAGACAAATATTTAATCGAATGATTTTATGATGAAAAATCAAAGGAATTTCATCATTTGTGGGTGGGGCATCTTTCTATGGATGTGTTTATCAAAAACTTTACATCATTAATAAGGTAAGTTCCCTACATATGTTAAGTAAAGGAGAAATTATAATGATTCATTACTTTGCCTCTATTCATGAAGAAATGGTTAGAATTTGATAACCCAAAGCCATGGATGAGGTTATTAGAAAGGTTCGAATATGTTACCAGCAGATGAAGACAAAAGGAGAAAGTAGTAAAAAATGGATACAAAATAAAGTGTATAAATCCTCACAGAATGAAAGAGGGGAAAATACTACAAACTTTTAAGAAGCCTCTAAAAACGACTCAAACGAGAATTCAGGGAGAACCCAACAGAGGTCAAAATTTTAGAATGGTATAAATTCTATTGAGCCTAAAAAACTTGAATTAGAAATAACAACTAGACCCCCATTATACTACTGTATTTGTGGGGGGGCACATTGTGTTAAAAAATGTCCCTATCAAAAAGGGGCATAACTAGTGGCACAAATCTAAGAGGCATCAATAGTGGTGGATGTGGCAAGGAGTCTTCCCATGATTAATGTTGCACTGGAGGATCAGTAGGAAGAATACCATCTAACCATGGTGGAATTTAAAGGTAATTGTTTTAACCAAATTGTATCTATTTGATTGATCTAGGGGCTAGTCTAAGTTATGTCAGTCATAAGATAAAAGAAAATATTCATTTGAAAATTGTTAAATTTAAGATTCCATGACTAATAAAGCTATCCATCGGGGATAAATTAAGGGTGGTAGCTAATGTAGACAACTATCCAACTAAGTTGGCAGGCCAACTAATAATCACGAATATAAATGTTATACCCCTAGGATTGTATGACATTCTAATTGGCATGGACTAGTTGGTAAAATATTGGTTTCTTATAAATTACAAAAATAAAACAATTAGTTATTTGGAGGAATATGGGATGAGGCAAGAAGTGTAGGGAGTAAATAGACTCCTAAAGCTAAGGCCTATTATAGCTTCACAGTTGGAAAAATGTATAAGGAAAGGATGCCAAGTCTATGTGGTGAAGGTTGGGTATTCAAATTGAAAATAAAATACTTCAACCTTGGGAGACCTACCACTTGTGCAGAACTTTGCTCATATCTTCCCAGAGGACATCCCTAAGCTACCTCTAAAAATGGAAATATACTTTACCATTTAACTCATTCCGAGAGTTTCTCTTGTATCTATAGTGCCATACTTTATGAGTGTTTCAAAATCAACTGAACATAAAATGCAGTTACATGGTTTATTGGATAGAAATTGTATTCACCTGAGTGTGTCACCTGGGGGGAGCTCTAGTTCTCTTTGTGACAAAATGCGATGGAACATTATTATTATGCATTGATTACAGACAATTAAATAATATAACACTAAAAAATAAGTACCACTTACCCTAGATTGACAATTTATTTTATAAAGTAAAATGGGTCATCGTATTCTCTAAGATTGACCTGCATTCTAGCAATCATCAAATACAAATCAAGGAGGAGGAAATATATAAAACAACCTTTAGAAATCATTATGGGAATTATGCCTTTTTTCTTCCCTTTGGACTAACTAATGCAGCAACAAAGTTTATGCATCTCATGAAAGCGTATTCCATCAATACTTGGACCAATTTGTATTGATTTTTATATACCACATCGTCATATATTCGAGAAATATTGAGGAACACAAAAACATCTCCAACTTTTCTTGCAAAACTTAAGTTAGCATTAGTTGTATGCAAAATACTGTAATGGAAATTTTATAAAACAAATTCAGTACTTAAAACATGTGATTATGAGAGATGGAATAGTTGTGGACTCAAAGAAAATAACAACTATAATGGAGTGGCCTACACTCAATAATGTAGCTGATATATGGTATTTCATGGGGATGGATGGGTGCTATAGGCAAGTTATTCAGGGATTTTCAAGGGTGCCATATGCCATCACTTCCTTTTAGAAGAAAGGAATTTTTTTCGAACGGACAACTCGATGTCAAAACAAATTTTACCAATTCAAGCACGCACTTAACACTAATCCCATTTTGATAATTTCCGACCCAGACAAGGAGTTCAATGTCTATATAGATGCCTGTAAGAAGAGAGTAGGGGAAGTATTGACGAAAGAGGTAAAAGTTGTGGCCTACAAGTCTTAAAAACTGAAGGAACATGAATAAAAGTACTTAGCTTATGATTTGGAGTTAACTGTAGTTATTCATTCTTTCAAAATTTGGCGACATTATTTTCTTAGAAAAAAGTTCATATTGATTGCATAGCGTAGTAGTTTAATGATTTATATTAAAAAACATGCATTGAAAGCTCGACAAGCATGTTAGATTGACTTTTTAAGTGATTTTGAATTTGAAATTAAATATTTGAAAGGTATGGAGAATAAAGTAGCATATGGATTCAGTAGAAAATTGAATTGTGTTTATGAAATATCCTTTAATGAGATAAAAAAAATATTTTAGGGATCATATTAAAGGATATTCTTAGAAAGCTCATGAATACCAGTTTTTTTGGAAGAAGGGAAAAAAATCCAAAAAATAGTGAAAGACAATCAGGTTACGAAGTAAAACATGATTTCTTATTTATTTATCAAAACGAGATGTATATTCTAAATCAGATAAATATTAAAAAATTAATTTTAGATGAGTATAATAAAAGTACTTACGTTGCTTACCTTGACTATCAAAAGTTAATCATGACTTTGAGGAACGAGTACTTTTTTCTAGACATGAGAAAAGAGCTGGCTAAAGAATTAGCAAAGTGTTTAGAATGTCATCAAGTGAAGGTTGAATACAATCACACAACTGGGTTACTTCACCTGCTTCCCATTCTTGAATGGAATTTGGAAACCATATCACTTAATTCCATTACTGACTTGCCTAAAACCAAGAAGCAAGATGATTCTATACTTGTATTAGTGGACAAATTCAGCAAATCTTCTCAGTTTATCCCAATGCAATCCATTTATAAAATAGTTCAAATTGCCCATATATTTATGAAAAAAAATTAGAATACATAAGAAACCAAAAGTGGTAATCTCTCATAAAGATGTCAAATTTACTTCTACATTTTGGAAGGCTATGTTTAAGGGATTAAGAACATAGATATAGTTTAGTACTACCTACCATCCCCAAACAGATGGATAGACCGAGCGAGTAAATCAAGTACTCATAGATATGCTATGAATATGTGTGATGCAACAAACAACCAAGTGGAAAGACTACATTCATTTGGCAGAATTTGCCTATAAAAATATCTATCATGCCTCCCTCAAAATGAGTCCATTTGATGTATTATATGGAAATAGATGGAAACAACCTTCTAATTAGGGTGCACCAGAAGATAACTTAATGATAGGACCTTAGATGCTAAAGGAAATTGAGGAACTAGTAAGAAAGGTAAGGGGACACTTAAAATCTACCCAATATGGACAAAAAACATATGCTGACCAGAAAAGAAGTTACTGAAATTTTCAAGTGGGGGAACATGTATACACGCAACTAAAGCCTAAGAGAAGTACTTTACATTGGGGAAGTTGTGGAAAATTGCCCCTCGATTTTGTGTCCCATTTTATATTCTAGTTCAAATCGGGCATATGGCTCATCAACTAGAGTTTTCTAGCCAAACACATTTTCATAACGTATTTCATGTTTCATTATTAGAAAAGTATATTTATTATCCTAAACATATCATTGTTTGGAAAAATATACAAGTAATTTATAACTTCATATATCGGGAGATCTTATAAAATTAATTATGATAAATACTAAGAACAATATTATAGACGTGGCTTTAAGTCAAATCGGGTTGAGAGTTTTTGGTCGAACCCCTACACATCCTGGATCGGAGAGAAGTAACATTAGGAAAACAAGCTATCAACGAGGTTAAGGTGCAATGGAGGCACTTTGAACCAGAAGAGGATACCTGAGAGGATGAAGAACTTATGCATGATATTTATCCCAGCCTATTCTGAGGATTTGCAAATACCAGGAGAGTGTTTCACTCAAAGGGGGGAAATTGGGATATCCATTGGAAACTCAGGAAAATTCTAATTACTACATACTATCTTACTTTGTGGCCCTAGAAGGCTAAAAAGTAAGTGCTTATTCATAAGAATGTATATCATATGTTTAATTAGTGTTATTGAAATGTTTTTGTGTGAACCATTAAAATATTTCAGAGGGAAGAAATGTTGGAGTGACCCACATCCTAGGTAGTGAAGTAGTTATGGGTCTTGAAGTTACCTCCACAAACTTCTCCTTGGAAATAGAAACTTTGAAAAAAATCAAATATGGTAGAGGTACCTGAGGTAGAGGAGAAGGAAATATACTAGAAAGTTTGTGCTATGTATCGTTACCTTTAGACTCCCGAATTTGTTAGCTAGTGAAGTCTATTTGAGTATGAAAATACCTAGATTTTAAACCTTGGTTAAGTCTGGTTGGGAGGAGTGTTATCTTCCTAGTGGCATTTGTGGTTCATGCTCAAAATACAAAAAAAAAAAAAATAGATAAGTATTATAGCGACTTATCTACGTGAAATATCGAATGTGAATTAATGGTTAAATCAAGCTTGATACTAGGTGAAGTGTCTATGTTGTTTTTAAATATGCTTTTCTTAAATATTAATGACCATTATATTGAGTATTTTAGTAATATGATGAAATGTGTTGTATAACATTGTTTGTGTATAAGTTAGAATAAATATTTTAGCAATACATTGTAGTGTGTTATACATTTGTATATACATATATGTTTTGGACATCGATTAATTGAGTTAGGGTTATAACATAGGCCCAGTTAACTGGAGTCAACTACCAATCTTATTTCCCAAGGATGGAACAATCTAGATATATAATAAAGACAAAAATGCAATTATTGGAGAAAAAAAACGCATTTGTAAACTAGAGTTCATATTTGTGTATCACATTAAGAGTGATGAAATAAAGGGTTAGATTCTGAGACCAAGTTGTATTCTAAGAGTTTAGGAATCAATGCCTGAGTCCATAAATGGTCTCTCACATTTCAAATGTAGTAGAATAAAACAGAGGAACAAGGTCACTATGTTCACTAGTAAACGGGTAAAATATACAAACTATGCTATAGTAAATAGTGGTTGATATAACTTAAGTCGTAAATAAAATCTTTAACCAGAAAGAGTGCAAAAGGAATTGTTTTATTATTGATATTATCAAAATGAAACCAATCTTTAAATTACATTTTTGTAAGTAAATAATATCTAAGGAAAAATGTAACAAATGGTAAACTAGTTACGATGTCTCAGAATTAACATCATATAATAGAAATTTACTCACTTGAGAGGGGTCATAACACGACCACCGTGCTAGATCCTATGTAAAAAATTTCATTGGTATTGGGAAAATATAATATATTCTACATTCATAGAACCCTAGGTTCAAGCTATCAAAACCCTAGTTTACACCACGTTCGAGAATGGAGCTATACTCATTAAAATAATTCAACAATGTCGACATATGGAAAACGAACAATAAGAAACTAGAATCAATTTCAGTGAGAACCTGTAGGGTGAAGATTGATTTCTTTTAAGAATGGGTAAGAACCCTCTTCATTACCTCCAAAGTGCTAGAGAACTAAAATTAATAGGTTGGAACAAAATTATGAAAACAAACAAAAACAAGATAAGGTCATTCATAAGTGTTACTTGAAGAAATGTTACTCTGCTATCCATGGTGACCATTCTCAGAAAAATAAATAAACAAAATGGACCTAACAATAGTTAGTGTACAAATCTTAAAAAATGGAACATAAATTGTTACTTTAACCATAGTTAGTGTACAAATCTTAAAAAATTGAACATAAATTGTTATTTTCTGAATTTGTGCTTCTGTGATCCATATTATATTAAGAAGAGTTTTTTCATTAGAAATCACATAGGAGAAAATTTTTCCAACGCATTTCAAACCAACTAGCATGGTTCATCATGATGATGAACCACACTAGCTAGTTCAAAACACGTCAGAAAATTTTTCTCCTATGTGATTTTTACCAAAAAAACTCTTCTTAAAAAAAATGTTATGTGGAGTGTTTACCTTCTAAAACCCTTGATATTGAGAGTTGAGAAAGATAGGGGACCGGAGCCTTCGAGGGGTTTCCCACATACCTTATCTTAGCCTCATACAATGTGGAAGATGAATCAAGTGGGTGAGAAAAGGAACCAGAATGAGGTTATGCGAAAAAAGAAAAAAACATTGTAACCCCATACCTGCTCGAACGAGGCAAAGGTCACAACTGAGTGCTTCTATGGCAGAATTCTCTCGAGTTGCAAATCTTGATGCAGCTCAGAGAAAGGTGAGAATGACCAAGTCACTGTAGCAGGGAGGGTAGGTGGTTACCCTGTAACCATTCCTTTTAATCTAGACCGTTTGTTTAACCCTAATCACTTCAGGCTATAGATCAATGAAATTTTATTAATGGCATGAATTAGAGCCAAGTGGCATATTACGGGGTATCTTCTTGATACTTCAGACGGGGTGAGATGACCCTACTGATACCATAAACTAACCAGGGTTTCTTTCTATAATGTGCATTTGACTATTCGAAACCCAAAATATTAATGTTGTCACAATATAAATATTTGTCAACAGTAAAACAAAATTTGTGTGTTTATTAATGAATACAACATTATATACAAATCAAACAAATTGGTGTGTGATCTAACTCTCACCATGTTAACCATGATTTTGACTTTAGCGACTTGTCAACCTTTATGAAAATTGTGGGTGCTTTCTTTGTGAAAATTAACATGACAAAGTGTATGTTTAAATAATTGTTTTGTTTTCATGTCCATGGTATGTTACACTACACCACTTAAATTTGTAATTTCAATAACTCTTTTTAAATTTTAGAAATAAATTACCAAAAATAACAGCTAAGGAAATATAGTGAGATTACTTGAAATGTGTTAA
>APFE031655130.1:252929-269479 GCA_000404065.3 Pinus taeda
ATTATTAATATAATTAGTTTTAAAAAAACATGATTAAAACTATGAAAGCTATGCATATCAATCTTGTAATTTATGCATTCTATGTAAATCTTCTACATGGATACATTGTTAGTTGACTTGAATATCTTAAATATTTTATGCTGGAAAATGCCACAATAACCTAATGTAGATGCCTATTGTCAATAAACCTAAGTCTTGACTTAGATGGAAATTTTTCAAAGTAAAATATTATGGGAATTTCAAGCATAAACTTAATTTAGAAACTATGTAAACACATGATATTTTATGCTTCTTGATATAAATATATATGTATATCATAATAATGTTAATTCACGCATGAAAGGTGTTTGGAACCCCAATCACATAAGAAGGTGAATAGAACAACTTTAAAAACTTGAAGGAATGAGAGCATAACCAATTTATAAATGTAAGGCATCGACTTTAGTTATATTTATACACAAAAAAATAATAGGGATCACAATCATATTTTTAAGAATCCTATAGAACTTAGATTGATATAAAAAATTCTGAGATGGTTTGACTGTAATTGTTTAGTAATAGTACATTAAACATCTTACTATTATTGTAAATATAAAAAATCTAGTTTTAGGATAAGTAACTATGCAAAGAAAAATATAAGCGGAAATTATACATAGCACAAACTTCTTTCAATCTAGATATTCCACCATCATTAATTAATAGAAATGAACATGGCAGTTATATATTAAGAGTAAATCTAGTTACATACAGATTATGTGGTTAATGTTGAGTGTTAAAACCTTAGCTAGAAATCATTGTTTACATAAACAAATCTTAGTAGAAAAATCAAGCGAGACAAGATTTCACTAAGTAATAGTATATAGGAAAGAAATTATGTATGATTGAAGCTATACTACATGTTAGGTTAGAGTTTTAGGTTACAACACCAAGGTCTATGGTTATAGCATACTATAATTTAACAAAAATAATTGTTTTTTTACACAAACTAAGGAGCAAATAAGGATGAAAATGGTAGAACCATATGCAAGGAGAAGAAGAAAGTTGGGTGCATCTAGGAGGTGAAGAATCACCTCATATAATGGAACTATTGGAAATTGTAAAATATCTAAAACTCGAATTAGTTAGTATTAAGGAAGACAAAAAATGTTTCAAATAATAGTGCTAGACAAGAAAGGCCCATAAAAAGCTTAACTGAACATCCAGATATAAAAAAAATAGGACCAACTGTAAAAGAGGAGGATAAGGCATAGTCTTTCAAAAGTATATATTGCGGTAGCATGGACATGCCATTCGACCTAAAGATGAAGAGGAAAATGAACATAATTTAGTCAAAATGCCCTGATAGTACCTAGTTAATGGAATAATCAAAAGGTAGAGTTGTAGGGGGAGTTTAAAAATATTAAACCTCTAGAATTTGATGGTGAATTAAAGGAAGCAATGAAGATGTGGCTACTAAATATGAATAAATATTTTCAAGTGTATGAGTATCATAGAAATCTAGAAGTTAGATTATCGACTTATCAACTACAAGACAAGGCATCCCTATGGTGGGAGAAGATTAGGATTGCGCATAATATAGAGGATAAGATTATTAATTGGGAATATTTTAAAAAATACTTTAGAGAAAAGCATCTGATATAAATATATTATGATGGTAGCGTAAATGATTTTCATGACCTAAAGCTAGGTCATATGACCATGGATGAACTTTTTGGGAAATTCACTCATCTCTTGTGATATGTATCATACATTTGCGAGGGAAAAGATAAAATCCAATGATTTATCACTTGTCTTCCCTTTTCATTCAAAGAAAAAATTGTGTATGGAAACCCTAAAACCATGGATGAAGTTATTAGGAAGGCCATAATATGTTACCAAAAATCTAAGAAAAGGAGAAAAAATTCAAAACCTTGGCCACATAAGAAAAAATATAGATTTATGTAGTGAAGCAAAGGGTCAAAATTTTCCTCCTTTGAAAATTCTGGTAAAAATCACTAGAACAAAAATTGTAATACAAATAATAATCAACAACAAAAGACTCAATCTTAGATAGAGTCTGTATTAATTGATTTGAATAGTAAAGGAGTTAGTGGAAAATAGAGGGAACCATTGAAGTATTGGGGCCATGGAGAGCCTCATCTACTTTTGAATAGTCCATAGAATGTAAAATCAATTCCCTATAGAATGTACAATTAGCCTTAAAATTATATGAAGTGGCTAGAAACATTCATAGAACCAATGAAACCCTATAATATCAGCCAATTTGAACATGAGTCTACACGATGATCAAAATACAATATAACATCTTGAACCAACTTGTGTCCATTTTAATATATATGGGGCCTAGTTTGAGATTTTTTACTCCACAAATAATGAACAAATGTAAGTTGAACGTAGAAAACTATAAAAATCCTAGCTAATACAACTAGTCACTCATACAAAAAGGAAACTTACCAATTGGTTAAGGATTTTTAAATTAATTTGAATGGCCGTAAAACAAAAATGAACATGAATGTTTTAACCATAGGATTTTATGATGTCTTAGTAGGAATTGACTATTTAGAAAATAATAGATCAATTATTAATTTCCTAGATAAGATTGTCACTTGTACCAAAGATGATGGGGAGGTAGAAATTATTAGAGGTATTCCCTTACCAGTTTTTTCCAAGCAAAAATCAACCTTACGATTAAAAAAATGTGCTAGAAAAGGTTGTATGTTATTTACAGTATAGGAAGAAGACTTCTCATGAGAAATGAAGAGAAGTAATTTAGATGTCTTAGCAGTGGTGTGGGAATTGAAGGATTTTTTCAAGATGAAATTATTGGGTTACAACCCAAAGGACATATTGATTTTACTATTGAGTTTGTACCTAAGTCCATAGTAGTATCAAGGGAACTCACTAGAATGAGTGTATCATAGTCAAAGGAACTGAAAATGCAACCTCAAAAATTGTTAGATAAGGGATACATTAGCCCAAGTGTATCACCTTAGGGAGCACTAGTATTATTTATTAGGAAGAAATATGCCGCTTTTAGAATGCATATTTATTATAGAAGGCTAAATAGGCTAACTATAAAAAAGAAATACCCATTACCTATAATTGACGATCTATTTGATCAGGTGAGTGCAACAACCATTTTCTCTAAGATAAACTTGAGTTCAGATATCATGAATTAAGAATTAAGGTGAGATATATATATAATATCTATATATTATATATATATATATTATATATATATATATATAATATATATATATTATATATATATATAATTTTTAGAAATAGATATGAATATTAATGAGTTTTTTTATTATTCTATTTGTATTAACAAACAACCTAGCCACATTTATGTATCTAATGAATAACGTTTTCAACCAATATTGAGATAAATTTATGCTAATTTTAATTATGATATTCTAGTTTATTCTAAAGCACGTGAAAAACATGAACATCACTTAAGAATAGTGTTATAAATATTCAAAGAACATTGACTTTATCCCAAGCTTAATAATTTTGAGTTCTATCAAGATCATATTCAACATTTGAGATACATGATTTCCAAAGAAGGAATTGTAGTAGACCCTTAAAAGGTAAACCACTCCTCAATTGACCTATCCCTAAAGATGTGGTAGACATTAGATATTTTTTGGGGATTACATGATATTATTATAGGTTCATTGAAGGATTCCCTAATTTGGCCTATCCTATGATATATCTACCACAAAAATGAGTTAAATTTGTCTAGACTTAGAAGTCCCAAGAAATTTTTGAATCGTTGAAATATTTATTAACTTTAGTTCCTATACTTAAAATTGTTTATCCTAATAAATACTACATAGTTTTTATAGATGCTTGCCTAGAAGGATTAGGTAGGGTGTTGACGTAAGATTACCAATTCTAGAAAATTGCAATATCATAAAAAGAATTATGCTATGTATGATCTATAGTTGGTTGTGGTAATATATGCTTTAAAATGTGGTGTCATTATTTGTTAGGAAAGAAATTCACATTAATTATTAATCATATTAGATTGAAATATTTTGTTACTCAATCATATTTAAAAGAAAGACAGGAATGACAGGTGAATTTCCTAATTGAGTTTGTTTTTTATATAAAAAATATCAAAGGAAAAGAAAATCAAATTGCATATGCATTAAGAAGAAGTGTAAATCATTTCTATGGAATTTATGTATGCAATGTTAAAACCAATTTTTATTGAGAAAATAAAAACAATACATTTAGAGGATATAATATATAGAGAATAGATAAAACTTGACAAAATAAACTAGGAAAATAGGAAAATCAAAATATGCATTAAATAAGGATGATTTGTTAACTTCTAGAGAAAAAAATAAATTAAATTCATAACGTGCATTGAATTTGATCCTATATAAGCATAATAAAAATCCTTTTTCAACTCATCCACGATACCAAAAACTTATTGTAGTACTTAGGAAGGAATTCTATTGGAAATCAATGAAAGGAGAGGTGGTTGAATATTTAACAAAGTGTTTGGAATGTCACAAAATTAAAGTGATATATTATCATCTTGTTGGATTATTAAACTCTTGTCCTATTCCTGAGTTTAAATGGGAAATTATCTCTTTAGGTTTTATTACATGATTACCCAGAACTAGAAGACAACATGATTCATTCTCAATTACACTAGATAAATTGAGCATAGAGGCCTATTTGATACCAATCCAATCAACATATATAACATTTTATGAAAAAGATTTCTATATTGCATGGGGTATCAAAAATAGTCATATCTAATAGAGATGAAAAATTCACTTCAAATTTTTGGAAAAACTAAAAAAACTAACCAGATTCTCGAATATGTTCTTCGCATTTACATGATGGATGAACCGACTTAATTGGAAGACTACTTATATCTACTTGAATTTTCCTATAACAACAATTATCTAACATCGCTTAAAATGAGTCTGTTTGAAGTCCTTTATGTAAAAACATGTTATACTCTATTGAGATGGAGCCAATGAGAGAATAAACTATTTCTGGGACCTTATCTCTTAAAAGAGATGGTAGAGATGGTCAGAAATGTAAGGAGGAACTTAATGATAACCCAAGACATACAAAAAATTTATATAAATCATAAAATAATTTACAAAGAATATATTGTGAAGGAACATGTTTGCATTAAATTCAAGCCTAGGATGAGTACACTAAAATTTTCAATTTGTGCTAAATTAGTGTCTAGGTTTTGTGGGCCATTTAAAGTAATAGCAAAAGTAGGGTCAGTGGCCTTCTAGCTAGCATTACCAATGCACATTAAGCTACATAATATATTTCATGTATCACTTCCAAACAAATATGTTCATGATCCCACTCATGTTATTGAATAGAAAGTAGAGTAAGACAATAGGAGGGACACTTCACTCGAGAATCAAGTGATGGTCAAGGTTAAAGTGCAATAGAACCACTTTGCTCCAGAGGATGCTACTAGGGAAAAGGAAGAGGAAATCTGGGAAACATTTGCTTGAATTTTCCAAAAGTGATGAAAGGAGAGGAAACAACAAGGACAATATTTATTTTAAAGAGGGTATATGCAATACCCCTAACCCAATCGCTTTTGCAAATATTATTATTTTATATTTACTTTTAAATATTGAAGTAGAAATGTTGGTTTTGAAGCCAAGACTAGGTTTGATTGAATTATGTAAATAAATTTTATAATAAATACATATTTTTTCTCCCTTCAAAATGATATGGGAAACAACATGTCAGTATTTTGGGCTTCTTTCCTATGATATGGGAAACAACATGTCAGTATTTTGGGCTTCTTTGCTATCCATGAAACTGTTAAGTTGTTAAGTTCATGTAGTCATGGATAGAAAAGAGTAAAGTGACATAGGTCATACTTGTAACCTTCCTGATTTCTCCATAATTTGTTACGTTGGGTGGGGTGAAAAGAATAAGAATAGCTCGAGAGAGATGTTATGCTCAAGATAATCATTTTTGGAGAGAAATGTAAGATTAAAGAAGGGAAAAAAGAAATATTTTTCTCATTTTGAAAAGATCCTAGGCAAAAATGTAGAAGGAAAGTTATAAATACAACTAAGTGAAAATGATTAAAGGTTGTTTCAAGAATAAGGTGGAGGGAAAAACCTGAGCTAAGGGCAGTTGCTAGTAATGCAACTTATTGGTTGGGAGGAATGTGTTTTTTTTCCAAAAGTATTTCCAGGGGAGTCTATATTAGTGAGATAAGTAGACGGTTGTGTTCTAAGGGAAATTCTATTCTTTGTTTTAGAAGGGAAATGTTTAATTCATAAAATATTTGAATATCTGTGGAAGAAGTAGGCATGTACCAATCAATGAGTTTCTCTTATAGCTTCAAAGAGGATAATAAAGTAAAGTTATTTCAAATACTGGTTTTGAGAGTCATTACTCTAAACTAGGGCGTAGTTGAACTTTGACTGTAGATTTTAATAAATATTACTGCATGTAGGTTAAGCAAGAGATAGAGTATATAATGCATGTAGTATTTATGTGGAGCCGAACCTAATGTTAACATGGGGAATGAATGTTATAAACTGTGGGCATGTTGTTAGAGTATATTGTTAGAGTATAGTAAAAATAAATTAAATATGTAAGAAGGTAGGAATGCATGGATTATTGTATGACTAACAAATAAAGTAGGTAACATGGGATACGAAAGCCACAGTTAAATTACATCTTATAAATTCCTATTGGGTTGACACAGGAATTACACATGCGGATAAGTCTTATAAGTTATAATTTTGTGTGAAACTTACACATACAAACCATGTTAGTTGACTTAAACATATAAAATATTTTAGGTTGGAGAATACCACAATACCATAATGTGGCGGCCTATTATTATTATACTTTACTTTATTGATAAGAAACCTAAATATATGCTCAAATGATAATCAGTCAAATTAAAATATTATGGGACTTTCAAACATAAACTTAAATTAAACATTATGTAAACAAGAGAGCTTTCATAACTCTTCATATAAATATATGTATATCAAAAGAGTATTAATTCATAACACGAAAGGGGTTTGAACTCCGGTCATATATAATGGTGAATAGTACAAATTAAGAAAATGGAAGGACCGAAAGCATAACTAATTTACAAATGTAGACATGAAATTCCATTGTATTTATACACAAAAAAACAAAAAAAAAATTACCAGGGATGGATTCATATTTTTAAACATATTGTAGAAGTATGATCGATACCAGAATTACTCATATAAGTTAGTTTTAGCATAGTTGTTTAGTAACAGTACATTAAAGATATTACTATTATAGTAAAGAGAAGAACTCTACTTTTAATCCAAGTAACCATGCAAAGAAAAATATAAGCCAAAATGATGCAGGTTAGGCCTGCAAGCCCAGAATCTTTTCTCCACTCATGCATGCGCATAAACATGCATCTCCCAAAGTTGCTCAAATAAAACTCCAAGTCCGGAAATTACACCTACAACTCTTTAATCTGTGCTTCAACCATACTTTTATAGGCGACAACTTTACTCCATTAATAACTTATAAAATCTTCAAGCTCTACCCTTCTACACACGTCCTGTAACAAGCTGAATTGCCCTAATAGATATCACTTGACCAGAAGCTGCGACACCAGCATACAATCAAATTTCAACAACAAATGCGCTTTGGGTTTTTCTTTCAAAAACTTAACATTATTGAACCAACATCAAATATATAAGTGCGCTTTTAAACCAAATGTCATGCGGAAGCTTATATCTGTTTATAAAATAAAAGGCGCGCTTGATCATGCAACACTTTGTTCGAACCCACAACAGACACAACTGTATCATCAAATCGAAGCCACTGGCAATTTGGACGTTTCGTGTCGGCTGTATAATGCCCTTGGAAGGGTCCTTACCATGAAAACCTACAGTAGCTACTAATTCATATCTCCGACCCTCTGTTGTTGGAGAGATCAACAGATCCCGACTTAAAACAATCTCAGGACAGAAGAGCACAGGTTTAAACTCACGGTACAACCACCAATTTTTTCTCCTAATTAAATGACGGAGATTTCAAAGATTTGTCTTCGGTTGGATAACGCTTTCCTTCAACATCCTGGAGGTTCCATTTCACAACCAATCTGCACATCCATGCGGGGGTTAACGCTTTCTCAAGATACAATCAAATCTGTTGCAAGTTCATTTATACAACAGAGTATTTTTATTACCACGGGGAGCGCAGAGCTGGATAGCTCTCTCATAAAATATGCACAGAAATCAGTTTCTTAGTGATAGAGATTCAATGCACATAAAAAAACACTACTTCGCCACACAGAGGCTCTTACTGAATGCTCTTCTCTCGACAGCGCATGGCATATTCCTCCTCCCAAGTATCTCGATGCACCCGCTACAAGAACTTTCATTATTCACAAATGGAATTGCTCCTATGGTTCGGCATTCCCTTTCCTTCCACTAAGTAAGACGTCGCCACGGATCCGTTAAGAGAGTATTGTATTGCCTTTGTGCAAACAGAGTTTCCTTCGACTGTAATAAATACAATCACAAACACGCTACCGCTATTTTATTCCCCATCATTACAACTGCGACGAGCCCATCCTCTAAGAGAGCCAGATGTGAAATCGAATCATCGATTCAAATTAAATACAGAAATCTATACGATCAAACACTCAAGACTACAGCGAGAGGTTATCTAAATGGGATTTGCGAGAGATTCGCTCTCCAAACTGAAGCTCCGCTCCGCCAAACTCTGTAATGTAAATCCAGGAACGATGTCACCCTTAAGAAATTACTGTATTACTATGCGTAACCAGAATTCTCTTATATCATATAACAATGAGATCAAAGAGCCAATAGCGTAACAGTGAACACAAACGATCTAAATTGTTCTAATACACACAGTAATATCAGGCGGAGGATATGAGGTAATTCAAGCATTTTAATACACAGCGCCGTAACTATTCAATGCCTCAATACCCAGAGAGCTATTTTTAAAATCATACTTTGGCACTCGCTCCTCTCTCCCTCTACTCTGAGAGCTTTACCTGCTTCTTTATTTACATATAATAATGGATAGGTCTTCTCAGACCTTATCTCTTATAAAATAGGATTTTTCCTTTTTACATAATTATTTAAAGTATGAAGCTTTATTCTCCACCCTTACCTTAATTTTAACTGAAAACATAGAAATTTTATCCCATATTTTGCTCCTACACTATTTCTCTCATATCCTTTTATTTAGAAAAAAAAAATATTTACATAATCTTCACTTCCTATTCTATTAAAAATAACAAAATATTTAAAATTATCGCACTCTTTTTTATCACATATTTACAAATGAAAATGATCTTGATACTCCTGCATCACAAAATTATGCATAACATTAACTAGTTTTGAACAAGTTACACCGCCATCATTAACTAACAAATGGGAACACAATAATTATATTAAGAGTACTTCCACTTGCATACAAATTATGTAATTAAAACTAAGCATTACAACATTAGCTAGCTAATATTGTTTACATAAACATAAGTAAAAAAATCAGGCTAAACACAATGTAACTAAACAAGGCTATACATTTTTTTTTTAAATGTGTTTAGAAGTAGAATTTTATTTTGAATTATGAAAAAATAAATTTTAGAAAATAAAATAACAAGGTTGAAATTATCAAATATAAAACATGAAATGGTTTAATATTAAAGATTATATACTTATATTGTAATTTGAAAATACTTTTGGGAAGAAAAGAAAAACATTTATAATATTCTAAATTTATGAGACATCAAAGATGTACCATTTGAAAAAAGATGATTGTGAAGGATTATATTTTTATTGTTGTTATGAGAATGACAAAAAAAGATTTCATAAACTAGATATAATCCATATAAATCAGTATAGATCCATTTTAAGTATATGAGGGTAAAGGAATCAAATTTCTTCATATACAAACTTCTTGCGTGTAAAATATAATGTATTATTTTTCATTATTTAAATTGTATTTTTTGAATGCTATATAAAGTGTATATAAGGCCAAATATACATTTTAACCATAAAAAATAATGTTTTCATGCTATATACATAATTTTTAGAATGATATATAATATATACATAATTGACATTAAAATATTTTACATAACATGTACATCCAAACATGTTATAGTTCAAATTAAATATTTTTTTATTATTAATATATTTTTAAGTATATGTTCAACATTAATTAATATAAATATTCTATTGATAACCCACATTGAATTATTTTTATATACAACATTAAAATATATTATTTTAACCATTTTTTTCTATATAAATATATATGAAGTTGATATAGAGATAAATTAGTTAACAGAGATGTTGGAATAGTTTATTTAAATCCAATGTTGAAATATTTTTGAAAATTCTAAGATTTAAACATTTTCCTCACAATTTTTTTTACTTCCAATTACTTTATAGCATATTCGTTTTTTTATTATTATAGTCGACATTATTTTTATGCATAATTTTTATTTTTATTTTAAAAGAGCATAGATGGACAAACTTACACATCTCCTCATACTACGTCGTAGAATGAGCCTGTCGGTTCAATAATTGTTTTCATATGATTAACATATCTGATGAGAAACCACCTATATTCATAAGAAGCTAATAAAATTGCAGTTATCAATTGAATAAACGAGTTTATATGTAACTCTAGAAGTATAGATAACTGTTATTAGATGAGAAACATTTAAATCATTGTTATAGCATAATAAACGTTTTGTTTATAATATGTTATATAGGCTCATAAAAACAAGTTGTAAAAGAATTAGAAAATAAAATAACATAAAAATGTTTTTAATTTAAATTTTGAAAACATATATTATAGCGATAACATTTATCATAAATATAGATTAATATACAAAAGAAATTAAATATAGATTAATATACAAAAGAAATTATAATTTTAGGTGTAAGTCGTTCCTCTCTGAAATAACTCCCTTATGTGCCACAGTGTACTGTTTTGCATTGTTGATTTGATAGGTTAAACAATTGAAAAAATTATCACCATTGGATGATCAAAGGAAGTTGTAAGTTCATTACCATAACGAATGATGGCCTCCCGCCAATTCTCGAATGTTCGCTGTTGATAGGACTCGTGTCCTGGCTAATTTAATGGCTGCGTTAATGTAATGGTACGCTCCTCGATAGAAGTTTTAGGGTTTTCACTGGTCTCTCCGGTTTTCCACCTACAACTGCCGGTTCTCCTCTTGTGACAAAACGACTTTTGTCAACCCTCCGCTAATCAGTTGTCTTTTGCGCTTTTTGGTCACTCGGTCGAGTTCTGCTCTTCTCTGTGAGAGCTCGTTTCACTCCGTCGCTCTGGTTTTTTTGAGACTTGTCCTGTGGTTCTCTCGACCTTTTCTCGCTTTTGGAGATGATCTTTTACTGGTTATGGAGGCGCCGGTCCGTTATCCAGGGTTTGTATTCGGTTAGCTGGTTTATTAAGTCGATTTTTTTAGATTTACAGTTGTTTCCTGTTCTGGTTACTAACAGGTCATCTTCTGGCAGGTTTCTCTCCAACTACTCGACGCTCCAATCTCACTGTCAAGGTGAGTTTTTGTTTTCTGCTAGAACTTCCTTGCCTTTTCTTTACGTGCCCTGACACATTCGCTCCATGTCTTCAGGGTTTTATGGTTAATTTGTTATTCGGTTCGGCCTCCTCTGTTCAGGTGAACTTCTTCCCTGTGGGTACGTTTACATTCTTGTTTTCTTTGAGGATTATGTAGGTTCTGCTCTGCTAATCCGCTTCGTGTTTGCTTGCAGGTGGTTCGATCCCGTTGGCTTCTGGTTAGCGTTCCCCCACAATGGTTGACAACCAATCAAACCCTCCAGCTTCTTACTCCGGGTAGGATCTTACCATGTCAATCTTTTATTCACAGGGGTTTCTCGAGGTTTAGTCTCGTTAGTTGTCTATCGACTGTGCGATGAATTTATCTGTCTGTTGGTTGGTGTAACTTGTTCTGTCTCTGGCAAATTAGTTGAGTTATTGGTCCTCCGTTCTGCGATGCTTTTTCTGGGTTTATTCGAAACCCAGTCCTGTAGGTGGTTGTTTGGGTGACTCGAACCCTGGTCTGTAAAATCTGGTCACTTGCTTAGTTGTTGGTTGGCATCTATTTTCTTTAAACTCTCGTCCTGTCGATAGGGTGGTTAAGTCGATGGGAACCCTCGGTTAATTGAAACCCTGGTTCGCCGACACTATGGATTTTATCTTACTGTAATGATTTTGGTGACCTGTCTGTTACATAATATACTGTGCAAAACTCTATTTTGGTTCTTATGAATGCGTTTTTGGTCTCGAAAGGACCGTGAGACAATTTGGACTGTGTATGAATTATATTTGTAATGAAATGATATAGTTACTTCAATTTCCATTTGGCATTGCTCTATTCATAGTAGATGGAGGTCTTTACGGGTTACCTGAGTTGGTTTATGCATGCGTTTTCTCATTCCCTTTCATTCTAGAAGTAATACTGTTGTGCGCGTCCTCTGTTTCTCTCGTTATCTCCTTCTGTCAGAAGTTGTCTGTACTTGGAACTTCTCTTTCTTCTCGGTCTGGAAGAAATGTTTTATGCGTTCACTCTCTGCTCTTCTCGTTAGTTTGTCCTGCACTATTACTCTTTTGCCAATTTAGTTACACACACAGAATTATATTTCATGCATGAAGAAGTTTTTTTTTCTTTTTGTTACAGTGATGATACAGTAGATAGAAAATAAATTTTTTATTTTGGAAAATGACTATATTTCTTTTCTTTTCTCTCTGTTCTAAGGAGGAATTCTCCACAATGTTTGCCGTTTCTCTTTTAATACATCTGAAACAATACAGTTCCGTTTAGATGGAACTACCCTAACAGATTATGTAACTGACTATCAGTTTCTAAAATGCCCCAACTAATACAATTGTAAAGAACTAATTAACTAATAAAAAAGGAACTAATTAACTGACAATTTATCCTGCTGTCCATAATTTCTACTTGAAAAATAAACAACTCATGACTCTAATCGACCTGCTCCTAATGTCTTATGACAAAATAAAATAATTAAAATAACATAAAATAACTGACAAACCTACACCTGTCCGGCTATGTATATATGATTGCCTCTTTGTGAGACTGTCAGCCAACTTCCGTCTCCTCAGAGCTGGATGCTCCTGCATCAGGCTCCCGGGGTGGCAAAAAGTCATGGCTCCGTTCCATGAGGTCATCAACAGAATAGCCTGCCTTCTGTATTTGCGTTGCGTTAAGCCACGAACTGTCCTCTATCGGACGGTTCTTCCACTTTACTAAATACCGCAAATATTCCTTCTTGCGTGTGCGTTTAGCTACCTGTGTGTCCAAAATTTCCTCGATCTCGACGGGTGGTGCCATCGGCATCTGTCTCGTCCACGAATCTCCTTCACATTTGGTGTCCCGCGGTGGCTCTGCTGCTGCGTTATCTGCTGAACCTGCAACATAAGGGAACAGATCTACCACGTTAAAAATAGGGGAAATACCAATCCCTGGTGGCAACTGTAACTCATAGGCGTTCACAGAAAATTTGCGAATGATCTTGCAGGGCTCGATTTTCTTGAATTTCAGCTTGCTGTACTCTCGCTTTGGAAACCGTTCCTTACGTAAGTACGCAAGGACTTCATCCCCGACATTAAACTGAATTTCCCGAAGTTTTGTATCAGCTCGCTGCTTGTACCTCTGACTGCTGTGCTGTAATTTCAGTTTAACCTGTTCATGCAATTTGCTCATAGCTTGGGCGAAATCTTCCCCATCAGCGCTCTGTTTCTCAAGTTTCCCCAAATCTCGTAACTCATGCACTCCTCGCGGATGCATGCCGTATAGAATCTGGAACGGACTGTATCCTGTCCTACGGTTAGGGGAATCGTTGTATGCGAATTCCGCCTGTGCAAGTACACGGTCCCAAGTCCGGGAATTCTCACCTGTTAGACTTCTAAGCAAATTTCCCAGACTTCGGTTCACTACCTCCGTCTGTCCATCCGTCTGCGGATGATAAGCAGAGCTGAACTGCAACTGGGTATTCAGCTTTTTCCACAGAGTTCTCCAAAAATGACCAGTGAACTTTACATCCCTGTCAGAGATAATGGATCGTGGAAGTCCATGCAACCGCACAATCTCTGTAAAGAAAAGATGTGCTATGTAAGTAGCATCGCTGGTTTTCCTGCATGGTACAAAGTGTGCCATCTTCGAAAATCCGTCTACTACAACCATTACTGAATCAAAGCCTCGTTGTGTCTTCGGCAAACCCAGCACAAAATCCATACTAACCGAATCCCATGGTCGACTAGGAATGGGCAATGGCATATAAAGTTCAGTGTTCTGACTGTGACCTTTTGCCAATTGACAAATTTTACACCTAGTCACATACCTCTGCACATCCCGCTGCAACTTAGGCCAAAAATAGAAATGTTGTACCTGAGCGATGGTTTTATCAATTCTAAAGTGTCCTGCCAGGCCTCCACTGTGTTTTTCATGTCTGATATTTTCCCGCATAGAACAGTTGGGAATGCATAACTGCACCCCTTTAAACAGCAACCCTTCCTGTAGATTATAGTTTAGCCATTTGTTGTCATTTCGTAACAGCGGGTTTTGGCAAGCCTCGTAGGCCTCCATAAACTTGGTGTCGGTTCGATACAGCTCTTTTAGATGCCCAAAGCCTAAAATCTGCATCGTGCTCTCCTGTAAAAGCAATGTTCTCCTACTAAGTGCATCTGCTACCTTATTTGATTGCCCACTAATGTGTTTTAGTACAAATGTGAAACTTTGCAAGTACTCAACCCAAGCTGCATGCTTATGGTTCAATTTATGCTGCTGCATAATGTACTGTAACGCAGAATTATCAGAAAATAAAACAAATTCGTTACCCAATAGATAATGTCGCCAATGTTTCAAAGCCTGTACAATGGCGTAAAACTCCTTGTCATAGGTCGAGTACTTCTGTCTGCTCTCATTTAGCTTTTCGCTGAAATAAGCAATTGGTCTATCCTCCTGGCTAAGGACTGCCCCAATGGCTGTACCACTGGCATCACAATGAACTTGAAAAAGTTTGTTGAAATCAGGCAGTCTTAACACTGGTCTTTCAGTAATCTTCTTCTTTAAGACCTGAAAACTGTGTTCTGCTGCTTCAGTCCAGTGAAATGGCTGATTCATTTTCTTGATCGTATCCAACATTGGTGTGCAAATCTCGCTGAAATTTCTGATGAACTTCCTGTAAAAACTGGCTAGTCCATGGAAACTTCGAACTTCAAATAAACTCTTCGGAGAAGGCCAGCTAACTATAACTGTTACCTTTTCTGGGTCCATTTTTAATTCATTCTCCGCAATAACAAAACCCAGATACACTAGTTCTCGCTGAAAAAAGGTACATTTCTTCATATTAATTAACAGCTTGTTCTGTTGTAACTTCCTCAATACACTCTGGAAATGTCTGAAATGCTCCTCCTTAGTCTTACTAAAAATCAGAATATCATCCAAGTAAACTATTACAAACTTACCATTAAATTCCTTCAGCACTTCATTCATCAGACGCATGAACGTGCTGGGAGCATTGCTCAAACCAAATGGCATCACCAGCCACTCGTATAAGCCTTCGTTTGTCTTGAAAGCGGTTTTCCATTCATCTCCTTCACGAATCCGGATCTGGTGATATCCACTCTTCAAGTCAATCTTTGAAAAATAAGCCGCTTCACTCAAACAATCCATCATATCATCCATCCTAGGTAAGGGGAACCTGTACCTAACAGTAATTTTGTTAATAGCCCTGGAATCCGTACACATTCTCCACTGTCCTCCTTTCTTTGGAGCCAAAACAGTAGGTATTGCGCATGGGCTCATGCTTTCTCGAATCAAACCTTTGTCCAACAACTCCTAGACCTCTTTTCTAATTTCTTCATGGTCCTTGGGACTCATGCGGTAAGCTGCTTTATTTGGCAGGCTGGCCCTTGGTATAAAGTCAATGCAGTGACTAATACCTCTCCTAGGTGGCAATTCATCTGGAAGATCATCTACCACAATGTCTCCAAAATCCTGCAGCAACTTCTGACCTTCTTCTGGCAAATCTGAAACCTGTGTATGAAGTACTACTGCCCTTGGTCTCCTTATGACAGCAAAATTTATCTCGCTGTCCTCAATCTGTTTTATGAATTCTTTCCCACCTAACAGCAGTGCTTTCACTCCACTAGCTTCTGCTGTATTTTCCTCCTTGATGGGTACAAGTGTATGCTTGATCCCATCTTTCACGAACTTATAGCAGTTGGTTTTCCCATCATGAACTGCACTTCTGTCAAACTGCCAAGGTCGTCCTAACAGCAAATGACAGACATCCATTGGCATGACATCGCAAAGGATCTTGTCCTTATACTTACCGATCTGAAAGTCCACCTCACACTGTTCATCAACTAACAGTTGATGCCCCTTCTGCAGCTACGACACTTTGTAGGGAGTGGGATGTTTTAACTTCTTTAATCCCGGCTTCTCTACCATCTCCACAGCTACCAGATTATCGGTA
>APFE031655130.1:271024-288404 GCA_000404065.3 Pinus taeda
TCACCTTCACCTTCTACCTGTTCCATTTCTTCTAACTCAAGAAACTAGCTCTGATACCACTTATGATGGCCTCCCGCCAATTCTCGAACGTTCGCTGTTGATAGGACTCGTGTCCTGGCTAATTTAATGGCTGCGTTAATGTAATGGTACGCTCCTCGATAGAAGTTTTAGGGTTTTCACTGGTCTCTCCGGTTTTCCACCTACAACTACTGGTTCTCCTCTTGTGACAAAACGACTTTTGTCAACCCTCCGCTAATCAGTTGTCTTTTGCGCTTTTTGGTCACTCGGTTGAGTTCTGCTCTGCTCTGTGAGAGCTCATTTCACTCCGTCACTCTGGTTTTTTTGAGACTTGTCCTGTGGTTCTCTCGACCTTTTCTGGCTTTTGGAGATGATCTTTTACTGGTTATGGAGGTGCCGGTCTGTTATCCAGGGTTTGTATTCGGTTAGCTAAATTATTAAGTCGATTTTTTTAGATTTACAGTTGTTTCCTATTCTGGTTACTAACAGGTCGTCTTCTGGCAGGTTTCTCTCCAACTACTCGACGCTCCAATCTCACTGTCAAGGTGAGTTTTTGTTTTCTGCTAGAACTTCCTTGCCTTTTCTTTACGTTCCCTGACACATTCGCTCCATGTCTTCAGGGTTTATGGTTAATTTGTTATTCGGTTCGGCCTCCTCTGTTCAGGTGAACTTCTTCCCTGTGGGTACATTTACATTCTTGTTTTCTTTGAGGATTATGTAGGTTCTGCTCTGCTAATCGGCTTCGTGTTTGCTTGCAGGTGGTTCGATCCCGTTGGCTTCTAGTTAGCGTTCCCCCACGATGGTTGACAACCAATCAAACCCTCTAGCTTCTTATTCCGGGTAGGGTCTTACCATGTCAATCTTTTATTCACAGGGGTTTCTCGAGGTTTAGTCTCGTTAGTTGTCTGTCGACTGTGCGATGAATTTATCTGTCTGTTGGTTGGTGTAACTTGTTCCGTCTCTGGCAAATTAGTTGAGTTATTGGTCCTCCGTTCTACGATGCTTTTTCTAGGTTTATTCGAAACCCAGTCCTGTAGGTGGTCGTTTGGGTGACTCAAACCCTGGTCTGTAAAATCTGGTCACTTGCTTAGTTGTTGGTTGGCATCTGTTGTCTTTAAACTCTCGTCCTGTCGATAGGGTTGTTAAGTCGATGGGAACCCTCGGTTAATTGAAACCCTGGTTCGTCGACGCTATGGATTTTATCTTACTGTAATGATTTTGGTGACCTGTCTGTTACATAATATACTGTGCAAAACTCTATTTTGGTTCTTATGAATGTGTTTTTGGTCTCGAAAGGACCGTGAGACAATTTGGACTGTGTATCAATTATATTTGTAATGAAATGATATAGTTACTTCAATTTCCGTTTGGCATTGCTCTATTCATAGTAGATGGAGGTCTTTACGGGTTACCTGAGTTGGTTTATCCATGCGTTTGCTCATTCCCTTTCATTCTGGAAGTAATACTGTTGTGCGCGTCCTCTGTTGCTCTCGTTATCTCCTTCTTTCAGAAGTTGTCTGTACTTGGAACTTCTCTTTCTTCTCGGTCTGGAAGAAATGTTTTATGCGTTCACTCTCTGCTCTTCTCGTTAGTTTGTCCTGCACTATTACTCTTTTGCCAATTTAGTTACACACACAGAATTATATTTCATGCATGAAGAAGTTTTTCTTTCTTTTTGTTACAGTGATGATACAGTAGATAGAAAATAAATGTTTTATTTTGGAAAATGACTGTATTTCCTTTCTTTTCTCTCTGTTCTGAGGAGGAATTCTCCACAATGTTTGTCGTTTCTCTTTTAATACGTCTGAAACAATACAGTTTCGTTTAGATGGAACTACGCTAACAGATTATGTAACTGACTATCAGTTTCTAAAATGCCCCAACTAATACAATTGTAAAGAACTAATTAACTAATAAAAAAGGAACTAATTAACTGACAATTTATCCTACTGTCCATAATTTCTACTTGAAAAAGAAACAACTCGTGACTCTAATCGACCTGCTCCTAATGTCTTATGACAAAATAAAATAATTAAAATAACGTAAAATAACTGACAAGCCTACACCTGTCCAGCTATGTATATATGATTGCCTCTTTGTGAGACTGTCAGCCAACTTCCGTCTCCTCAGAGCTGGATGCTCCTGCATCAACGAACCATAGCGTTGTGTATCCTGATTCCCCTTTTTTGGCGATGGCTCTCCCTTCTTATTCTTCTATAGTGGCTTATTTCTTGGTGGTCATGGTGAGAGAGACTAGTCCCTTGACCTTGATTCTTCATTTACATGGTGCTGCAATTGGAGGGGTGACCATGGAGTGTGTTATTAGTTGGCACTATACAAATTAATCTTGATTAAAGACGGAATATGGATCTATGGGGACTATGAATCTCAATAAAAGATGGAATATGAGTCTATAACTGTGGGGATGGCTCAATGTGTTTCTCAGCTACCTCGATCGTTGGTTTTGAGCCACTAATTAATAGCTTGTGGTTTCTTCATGTTCAATTCTCGCATTATCAGAGCTCAAATATTCCATTCATTTTGCCAAGGTAGTCGTTGGTTCCATTCCAAGCATTTCAAAGGACGCATTGCAGTTGTCCTAGGTTGAATCCTACATCCCATGTTCCATTCTCGCATGTTCCATTCTCACCAACTGAGCTCTTAGATTGGATTCCAATTATCTTTCTTTCAAATTGGAATCTTATCCTTGTCAAATATATTATTTAAGTTTTTTAATAACAAATCTCGTAAAATGGAAATGAAACATAAGAATTAAATATCATGAAGTTCAATAGGTAAGATGCGTGCTTTCGTGACGGTCTGCAATACGTAAGATGCACACTTTCTTGATTTTCTGCAATAGGTCAGACTGACAGTTTCTTTATTTTCTGCAACATTAGAGTCACACTTATTTGATTTCCAAATTGTATTCCCTTCTCCAATGATTTTATTTTTTCCATAAATTGAATGTGTTTATCTACAGGCTATCATCACTCAGGAAAATTAAGAACCGTGGGCTGAGGATTTGTTGATGGTCATGAAATAAATAAAATCTAAATAAATATGGTCGAGACTACCCAATTCTTTGTATTTCTCTCCATTTTTCATTTTTGCAAAGTGCATGGCGTTCGGCATTGTTTTTGGTTAAAAAATCATCGTAGGCTTTAATTCATACCAATAAATATAAATTTCACACAGATGAAAGTGTTTCCTACACATGCATAGTCATGAGTCACTCACGTTTGTTTATCAGTTGTGGAGAATCTTTGTCCAATTTTTTCAAGGTTTCGTATTGGAAAGAAAACTAGTTTAGTTAGACTACTGAAACTTATACAACACCCTAAAATGTGTAGTACACTATTAAACAATGAAAGACATTGACAAATGAAATTCTGTTTGAAAATTGGCTTCGTCTCATAATTTGAGGTTTTTGTATTTTTATATTTAGTGGAATCCCATCCTGGAATTTCTTGCTAGGATCATAAATTTTGAGAAAGCTTCTGAACTTTAGTTACTTAAAGTATTTGTTCGAATGTATAACATGATTTAGTAAATTGAACAAATTTGGATACTTAAGTTTTATAAATTATATAATTAAATTTAAAAAAAATTACAAATTCCAAATAGAATTAAAAGCACATTTATATGTTGCGTGGTGAGTGGAATCAGTCTTAACCTTGAAATACCGCTTTCGGCTTTAAGGGCTTGCGAAAAACCTGAAACCACCCCGAGGGTGGTAAAGCCAATATAGGAAGTAATTCTCGGTTCTTTTGGCTCTTGCGATATGATCCTCTGCCGTAGGATCAAGCTCAGAGAATTCAGGGTCAAGAATAAGCATGCTTATTGGTGGGTTCGAAATAGAGGTTATGATTTGTGCTTTTCACACGACCTCACTAGAATCGTGCGCAAATGGTGGATTTCGGGTGGTTAAAGTGATAGGAGGTTATGACAAAAAAGGACCCGATATGATTATTAATTTTGGTCTTTTGGGCTCATTGGTTCCAATTGGTATGTTAAATGGTGTGCTCATTGGCCACCCAATATGATTTTCCTTCACTGGAGCTTTGGCAAAGGATCAAATGGTTAGTGTTGGAATACTCGTTTGGCTTGGTGGGCCCTTGGTCCGTGGTATGTTTTGTCATCCTGGGACCATGGACTGGGGTAGGCTTGTCATATTGGTGGGCCTTACTGCCTTGGTCGCTTTTGTATACTATTTCTCTTTTTTGATTGAACAGAAAGATCTTCTCTTGCCTTAGCCAAGAAAAAGGCACATTTATATAGAATATTATATTTCAACATGAGTATATCTTTATATGTTGATATTGTAAATATGGATTGGAAGTAGGTAAGCATGGCCGATAATTCTAGATTTGAATATTTTATAGACTAAAAGTAAGTTAAGATGAATAAAAAATAATGATTTATGTGTAGGTTTATCTTTCAAATAATTTAGAAGTCATAGTCAGTGATCCTCGAGAAATACTCTCATGCAAATGAGTCAACTGAGTCAACCATCGAGAGAGTTTGTCCATGAGGATTTTGGCATATTAAGAAATTTAGTTGCGTTAACCATTGCGAGGGTTTGGCCATGAGGGTTGTGGTTAAGGATATTGAGATAAGATTTGAAAACAATTGTTAGCCACTTATGAGCAATATTTAGTAAATAAAATGATACATATAGTATTGATGAGTTTATGATTCAATCTCCGATTTTCTTTAAAATGAATGGGAAAAGAAGCTATTTCATAGAACATTTTGAGTAAATAAAATAATACATATATTATTGATGAGTGTATGATTCAATCCGCATTTTTCCTCTAAATAAAGTGGCAAAAGAGTTATATCACAAAACATTGGTAAAAGGATTGAATAAATTAACTAGAGATATTATATTCAAGCTTATTTATGACTCGAAGGTGGTTATGGTGACAATTTTTAACTTCCACAAAAAATATTTGGACATTCTTAAATATGGTTGTCGAAGTTTCAATTTATGAAATATAATTTAAGTTAAATTATTTTGAAGAGATTCATCTCCAAGAATGTTTTGGAGATATTATATCCTACTTGTCTTATGTTTGATGTGTGATATTCATCAATCTTTTCTATTTAAATTCTACACCTTTGTATATAATTCAAGCAAGAGAATTGGTTGGAGCATTTTCAAATTTCACAGTGGTTAAGGAATGTGGTAATTTTTTTTCCACTAACCTTTATTCCTTTGTCTCTCTGACATTAACTATTTAACTCTTGAGATTGGAATTGTGGTAAGTTCTGTAAAAAATACCATTTTGCTTCATACCAAGCTTATGAGTAGAAAATTCACCTACTTTCTTGGCAGGAACAAATTTTCATGTTATTTCTATCGACCTTAATAAATCCTACACTATTTTAATGAGATTCATATTCTTTGTATCAATTTTAATTGTCTAACCTATGGTCAATTATAGTGTAGTGCCCACCCTAGTTTTCTGACTCTAATATGACATTATCTGGCATACTTTAGTCTATGAGTAACTCAGGCTGAGGATCCAAAAACGTGACTCTATTATCAGCGAATGTGATGCTTATGTATGTTATCTATTAATATTATGATTACGATATAATTAATGGTTATGTGTATTCTCTATTGGTATCATGATGGTGAGAGTAGTAAAGGATATACATGTTTCTATTGATGTTATAATGATGATAGCCTTGATCTATATGTATGGCTCCATTAAGGTTATGATGATGCTAGCCATGATGGAGGTATCCCCTATGTTAGCTACTTACATTAGTTCTGGTTCACAATGAACAGTGATGTGAATGACCGGGTGATGGTAATTAATGCTATTATGACAATGACTAACACTGAAAAACTTGGTTACTGATTATTATTAGTATGGCAGGAAAACCACCAGAGGCACTCGCACATGACGAGTTGACGACACCTGGTCTTGATGAAAATTTATATTATTTTATCTTTGAAATTCTATTCGATTTTGAAAACCTGCTATATATGGTTATCTATATTTTGATGATATGTTAATGGTTGCAGGCACAGATGAGTTTCTTGGAGATGACTCACATATGGGTGATGGGGTTGTAACAAGTGGATGGAACTGCATGGAGGGGTGGATCGTGTCCCTGATCTCACCCACTAGCGCTCCCCGCCGTGACTTGGGCTGGAAGCGTTGAAACACCTTCGCCTTGAAGATCACGATGCCATGAGGGCAGGTCCCAAAGTTGGGTCGCTCATGAGGAGTTTACTGGGGGGGGCGCATCAAGGCGGATTCCTTGATCCTCGGCACCATTAGTCTGACTATAGCAGGCAACATAAGAGATGATAGTGGTCTATGACGTTGCACGATATTTTCCCCTCGTAGTCACTCGATGCTTGAAGGGCAAGTGGTGTGGCACCCTTGGAATCTCAGGGGAAATTATTGAAGGGCATGACCAACTTGGCACCCTATGCGTCACAATTAAACTGTTAGGTGTGGCACCCTTGGAACTTCTATGGAAGTTCTTGAAGGGCACGACCAACTTAGCACCCTTGGCATCACAATTAAACTGTTAGGTGTGGCAACCTTGGAACTTCTAGGGAAGTTATTGAAGGGCACGACCAACTTGGCACCTTTGGCATCACAATCAAACTGTTAGGTGTGGCACCCTTGGAACTTCTAGGGAAGTTCTTGAAGGGCACAACCAAACTTGGCACCCTTGGAATCATTAAAAAAACAAATAAGAATAAATAAATATAAGTAAGGAATGAAAAATTGGTAAAGTTACACCAAAGGAAAATGATGATTAGAAACCAAGGAAATTAAATCAAAAATAAAACTTGGAATAAGGAGGATCATAGGAAAAAAATAAACAGAGTACCTTAAAAGTTCTACCCTGCCCATGTTGGGAAAATGCTAGGTAGATGAGGTGGTTTAATTAGATAAAAGGGGAAGACAAACATATTGTAAGGATAAAGATTTATCCTAAACCAATTAAACTTAATTAAGAAAAGAGGAAGGTGAATTAAAATAAGAAAAATAAATTAAATTTAGAGAAATGTAGAGAAGCTCCATGTGGCATCAACGAGCATAAGAATATCCCTCTAAGAGATAACCTAAGTTAATTAAGGAAGTAGACTGGGGATAAAATCTTGACTCATTTATTGACTCCAAGTAATAAACACAATTTAAGGAATAAATGGGGGGAATAAAGAGACAACTAGGAGTAGAAATAGGAATCTTGTGAGGTGAGGAAAAATATTAGTTTTAAATAAAAGGTTAAGTAAATAATTTTGGGCGACCCTTGATGAGAGAATGACACATGGGTGGGTGAATAATCAAGCTATTAAAAAGAAAAAAAAAATTATAATTATGCATGACATGCCAAGTGTCATCTATGAGAAATCTTATAAAAAAAGCGGCAGGCCATGGTAGAAGGGACTTTTTTTGGGAACCCTATTGTTGGATGGATGATATGTTGTGAAAGCAGTGACTATGAAGCTATAGTGAGTTTGGTGAGGTAGAGGGTTTTTAGAGAGGGGACTCTTGAGCTAAGGTTTCTCTCCTCTGCCAGCTAGATTCTTCCTCCATTGTACAACCCCCATTGTAGCTCGGGGGTCCGCGGGGAAGAAGAGTACCCAAGGAGTAGGCTGGGAGGTAAACCGGTGGGTCTTGATTCGGATCAAGCGCGTCATCATACACTCATAGAAGTGCCTGGCAACGAGGAAATACCACTGACAACAGAGCAAGTGGAGTCTCGCCTCTCCGGTGTACAGTAGATGTGTATTTTGTTATTACTTTACCTTAGATTAAAAGTATATAAATGTGGCGTTATGTTCCTGGAATGAGCATCAGTGATGTGTGTGTTGATTGAATTGAAATCTCAATGTGTTTGTTTTCCGATTGTAATTGCTGTGTAAAAAATAAAATAAAAATATGTGCTTGATATCTATATAGTTGTAGTTGGGTCATTTCACTGTTTTAGCTGGGTCGTTTCAGACCAACTTCGCACCCTTGGCATCACAATTAAACTGTTAGGTGTGGCACCATTGGAACTTCTAGGGAAGTTCTTGAAGGGCACAACCAAACTTGGCACCCTTGGAATCATTAATAAAAACAAATAAGAATAAATAAATATAAGTAAGGAATGAAAACTAGGTAAAGTTACACCAAAGGAAAATAATGATTAGAAACCAAGGAAATTAAATAAAAAATAAAACTTGGAATAAGGAGGATCATAGGAAAAAAATAAATAGAGTACCTTAAAAGTTCTACCCTCCCCATGTTGGGAAAATGCTAGGTAGATGAGGTGGTTTAATTAGATAAAAGGGGAAGACAAACATATTGTAAGGATAAAGATTTATCCTAAACCAATTAAACCTAATTAAGAAAAGAGGAAGGTGAATTAAAATAAGAAAAATAAATTAAATTTAGAGAGATGTAGAGAAGCTCCATGTGGCATCAACTAGCATAAGAATATCCCTCTAAGAGATAACCTGAGTTAATTAAGGAAGTAGATTGGGAATAAAATCTTGACTCATTTATTGACTCCAAGTAATAAACACAATTTAAGGAATAAATGGGGGGAATAAAGAGACAACTATGAGTAGAAATAGGAATCTTGTGAGGTGAGGAAAATATTAGTTTTAAATAAAAAGTTAAGTAAATAATTTTGGGTGACCCTTGATGAGAGAATGACACATGGGTGGGTGAATAATCAAGCTATTAAAAAGAAAAAAATATTATAATTATGCAAGGCATGCCAAGTGTCATCTACGAGAAATATTATAAAGGAAGGGGCAGGCCATGGTAGAAGGGACTTTTTTGGGAACCCTATTGTTGGATGGATGATATGTTGTGAAAGCAGTGACTACGAAGCTATAGTGAGTTTGGTGAGGTAGAGGGTTTTTAGAGAGGGGACTCTTGAGCTAAGGTTTCTCTCCTCCGCCAGCTAGATTCTTCCTCCATTGTACAACCCCATTGCAGCTCGGGGGTCTGCGGGGAAGAAGAGTACCCAAGGAGTAGGCTGGGAGGTAGACCGGTGGGTCTTGATTCGGATCAAGCGCGTCATCATACACTCGCAGAAGTGACCAGCAACGAGGAAATTCCAGCGATAATAGAGCAAGCGGAGTCTCGCATCTCCGGTGTATGGTACATGTGTATTTTGTTATTACTTTATCTTAGATTAAAAGTATATAAATGTGGCATTATGTTCCTGGAATGAGCATCAGTGATGTGTGTGTTGACTGAATTGAAATCTCAATGTGTTTGTTTTCCGATTGTAATTGCTGTGTAAAAATAAAAATAAAAAATGTGCTTGATATATATATAGTTGTAGTTGGGTCATTTCACTGTTTTAGCTGGGTCATTTCACTTGGTATCAGAGTGTAGGTTCACACACTGGGCCTAAGGACGGTTATTACCTAGACCAAAGACTCATTCCATCCATCAAGTCAACCTTGTTCCTAAGTGGCTCATCATGCTTCAGTTCTAAGTCCTATATTCAACATTTTGTTCTTATACTCAACACTTTGTTCCTGCAACGATGTAATACCTCAGTCCTGTAACACTTTGATCTTTCAATATTGTGATACCTGAATTCGATCCTATGATCATATTGAGATTTGTTCTTGCTGTCTTGGCAGGCTTCGGTGTTATTCTTTGGTCCTGTAATTATGTTCTGCTTCGGCCCTGTAATAGTGTCATGACTCGATCTTGTAGTTATGTCCTACTTCGGCCCTGTAATATTGTCATGCTTCAGTTCTGTAATTATGACCTGCGTTAGCCCTGTAATAATGTCATGCTTTGGTCATGTAATAGCTTAGTACCTCAGCTCTGAAATCACCCAATACTTCAACCTTGTAAATGATCTTAAGCATCCTTCTTCATTGTCTCTAATATCTATCTGAACTCGATCATTCATATCACAGTTGAGACGAGTTCATGTGGATATTTATAGTTGTTTGTCACTGTAAATGAGCCGTCATGAATAAATTGTGGAAACTGACTTGTAGAGGATTAATCTGGAGTTTGACTTGCAAGATGACTTGATGGAGGAGGTTTTGACATGAAATAATAGAATTTTATCTTTGACAGCATGAACCCAAGAAAACAGACTGTATCCGTATATCACTATGCTGGGATCATTAGTAGCTTAGCTTTTGGAAAACTCTGAGAGGCTGTTATAGGCTTATGAACATCTCAAAATAACCTCGTTGCCTAGAGCTTCACATCCTACCCGTATCTACTACAATTAGATTTCGACGCAAGTTTTCTTCCTTCCAAATCTTCCACCATGATCTCTGTTGTTACCTTCTACAAAATGAAAAGTCGCCAGATCTTTCTGAATTCACAGTGACCCCATGGTTCCCTAAATCAAATCTATCTGTTTCACCACATTTTCCCTCGTATGTGAGTCATAACAGCCTTACCTTGAAATTATCGACAGTTAGGTAGCGCGCTCTCATCACACAAACGAATTACTATCTGTTAACTAAACTTATCTCGGCGCTCTTTTGGTCTGCGTCAATGTGGATCCCAAATCTGTTTGTTCCAACAATTTGCATATTTGGTAACGGTAATCCTCAATTAATAATGGTGAACTGTAGTTGTTTTTGTTTCTTTTCATTAATTGTCTTCGTTAGAATGCCCTGCATGACTGGACTCGTCTGAGAATTATTCCTTGCCTTTCTGCTTGCAAGCGTGTAGCATAGTTGGCCCCGCTGCCTAAAACAAGATTATCAAGACCTGTATTTGTGTTTGTATTTGCACTTTTTAATTTATTCTCAACGCAACTTTTCTGTGTAAAGCAAACAATTTTACAATTATTGAACAACTGAACCACTCAATTGATACATACATAGTGCCAGAGGGATGCACGATTGTTTTTATTTTGGCTATATGGTACAGTGACGTTACACATCCAACTATCACCTTTAATAAAACCACTATATGCTTTTGCGTTCTGCATTATCCCACCTTCTTCGCGTTGAAAGGTAAAATGTATTTATTTCTCAGGGATTGGCATTGGTTTGAAAATGTGATAATTGGTGTTCAGCTATTAGACATCTCCCCCAATTTCGATGATTAGCATTTATTTACCAAACTTTATCGTGTACAATAACCTCACATAAGCTCGCTATCCAATCTCCCTGTATAGCTTCGCTGGGATTTTCATTCTCGTGGATGTTTATTCGTATTATATTAATTCACTGGTTAGCATCTTCTTGCTACGCTGCTCTCATCTTGTGCAAAAGTACGCATACTACGGGTGGATGGATACGTATGATTTGGGTAAAAAAAAATTATGGACCTTTATCTTGTTGCTACTATGAACTATGTTTCATGTGTAGAATGATGTGTAGAATAATTTTGTAAGCTCGATAAGAAATCGCTAGAGTTATGCCTATTATGAAAAGCGAAGTTTCAATGCAAAAAGCATAGTTTTATTGGAATATGAAATTTTCTATAACTAACGGAACAAAATCTATGTAGCTCGTTCTTTGGTTTCTTGAATTGAAGTGGAAAGGAATAGTTTCCTATTTGAGTATCCCGAGTGGTTAGGATTGTTTATTAATGATTTTTTTTTTATTTTCATGTAACCATAATATAATGGAAATAAAATATATATGCATTTCTTCCCCAAAATATGTCACACCCCATTTAAAAAAAAATAAATAAATTTGGTTTTGTCACAATTAGCCCTTTATGTTTTAATTGCGAAAACAGTACATGCCTTCGCAATTAAAACATATGGATGAATGAGCCTATTTTCGTAAGAATAGTATGACAGATAAAACGAGTTGATGAGACCATGCAATGACAAAAATTCAAAGAATACTCCCTGTTGTTCTAGTACCTCCTTGTATCATCACGAAAATCAGGTGAATATATATCAAGACTCTAGCATAGCTTTAAGCTTGTCCAATTTTACTTTTGGCATTAGCTGTCTCAATACAATTTACAAATGCCATGAACACTTTCTTTCCAGCCTTGCATATCTATGTTTGAAAAAAAAAAAAAAAACAATAGTGTAGAGGGCTCATATACTGTCAACAATCGAAATTACAACCAAGATATAATGTAGAAAACATAGTAACTTGTTTATTTTACAGTTTAGCTTAATTGCACAAAGACAAAATTCCAATGATCTAGACCAAAAAAAAATTGATCATACCAATATGGGTTGGGTGAATAGTCCCATCATCGCTCACCCTTATAGCATTGTCTATCTGATTGACAAAATTTTGGTCTCAAGATCTAAAGTGGTCAAGTGTGTATTATTTTTAAACAGTAAATAGAAAAGAAAAGCATTCCTATATATATTCTGTAAGCAGTATGGGGTCAGTTTGTGTCAGATATTGCATGGGATTCTATAGGTTTGAGGTGTAACAAATACAGTTTCACGTGCATTCCTTCCGCAAAAATGCATCATCAATGCCTGCCTATGAGCCTATATAAGCAGAGGCAGAAAGACACAACATCTCAAGTTGCATATTAGTCATTTATCAATGATTATTTTTAATTTTTAAACTTTAAACATTAATATTTCTTTGATTTTTATATATTTAGCGCAAGGTTGCTTATGCTGTAAGCCCATGTAAATTTTCCACCCTAGGTGATTGCTGTCCCTATGTTCTCAATTAAATAAATCAATTACAAAATTTTATTAACATAAAAATATAAATTCTCAACACAACAACAATCACACAATAGCTGGAAAACAGTAAATAGTGGAAGCATAAATTAGTACACACATGCATAGATGATTTATCCTTCCGAATCAGCCTTTCTTTCCTTAATCCAAGCTTACAAGGAAACCTCCACACACTACTTAACCTAGCAGCTGTATGGTCTAATGTACAGTACTGTACATATCTGTATGGACCTGCTGTATGGCCACTGTTGTATGACCTTTATTCAACCTACTTGGCTACAGATTGATTCTCTTCTTCCTATTGTTTTTTTCTGTCATCTGGTTACTTATATGCCCAACTGTTCAAATATCAACAATACCTCTCTATCCTGTCTTATTAATGATTTTTTGAAACCCTAATTAATCTGCTTTGAGCACAACAATATTAAAAGTCTCATTATCATTCTAGGTTTTCTGTTATTTTTGTTATACTCTGCACTTGAATGAATAGGATATTTTGAATGAATCTGTGTTTAAATTTTCATAAATTGTTAAATTGAGTTAAAATTCTCTTATGGACACAGTAAGGCAGTGGGTTCTGTTGGGTAGTATTCAGATGATTTTTCTAGAATTAACCTTTATCCATCGCCAAAATCTATCCACATGAACTTATCTGTGTTGACAAGATGAAGTTCACTCCTGGATCCGCTACTCAACAAAGATGTGCTTGCAGAAACTATTGCTGCAATATGCCTGATATCACAGTATTGCATTGCGTGTTGCCTGGTCTCATCTATTTAAATTGTGGGGGGTTCAACTGCCTGTAACTTGAATACTGGCCCCACCTAATTCAAGTATACATGTTGGAAATCAATAGTGTTTGTTACGTTTTATAATTTGGGCACCTTGAGCATGGATACTTATTTTTAATCTAAGTGTTCTAATTTGTGTTGTTTTTGTCACTTTTAGTTGTAAGTTCAATTTTAATTTTGAAATTGTTTCAGCATCCCAGATAAATTCTTAGAATGTAAGAATTGTAGCAGTAGAATGCATAAAGCCTTCATTCGACTAAGGAAACTATTTTGGTACATAATATAGACCAAGATGACAAACTACAAGGAAATCTTTTTCATTGTTTAACTCATGGTTCACCTCTGCACTAACAAAATTACAACCTACATCCTAAGTCACATGGTTCAGATTTCACAATGATTAGGTTCAGCTCAAATTTGATTTTTTTTTTTTTCGATGTGGTTTGAATGGGGTCACTGAACCTTGAATTTGTAACATATTTTCTCACGTTTGGATACAAACTTTCTCACGTTACCGAATTAATTCTTCTCCCACTAGCTCCTCTCGTACCATGAGTTCTATTTTGACCCAAAAGAATCCCCATAATAGTAACCTATGGGATACGAATTAGTGGAGGATCTATGAAACAACCACCTAGATAGTAACGTAGTAGAAGAGTGGTTGGGCGAGTGAATTCATTAGGTTTTCGAATAGGTGAACGGGCACATAAATGGTTAAATATCGAAAACGAACTACAATATGTAATATGGCTTAAATGTATGAATATCCTCAAGAAAATTTTCACGCGTATTTCGATGATATTTTATCATAGACAACACATAACGTCTTCCATCAGGATATGGAACCTTAACACCAAATCAGGATGTTCGTTATCCACGTCATTTCTAAAATAGTATTGGATGTCAGTCACACTATCACTTTTTCATTGTTCTCAAACATATCTATATGTTATCACTGGTAGTTTAATTTTAAAATTTACAATATAGCAATAGCAACAAATGACAAAACTTCGTACCAGAGAGGTGCCTGGCCCCCAAAACTTGAACCTAAGTCTTCATCATAATAATTGTTTGAAGTTTCCACTAACCCATAATCCAATGGAAATTTTAATATCCTTATGTACATTAGTATCCTTATAATACTAATATTTATATATATTTTTATCCTAATTACTTGACCTGAGCATTAGACTTCGTTGATTTTTATAATTAACAAAGCCTCGGAATTGTTAGCTAACAATGAACACCGCAATATGTTTAATGATTATACTTCACCAAATGTCAGATTAAATAAATTTATGGGTACCATTGTCTATAATAGTATGTCTTGATTGCATAGTGATTTTGATTGTTGAAAGTTTAGGATAGTATTCAATCTTGGAGTATGATGTTCTCTATTAATATTATTGACATCAAGTGAAGAATAAAATAACTGCTCAGACATTGATTATTTGGTTAAAAAGAATCAAGAATACAAGTCAATAATTGAAAAGCTACAATATTAACAAAAAAACAGAGTATTTTGAGTTGCATTGAAGGAATTGTTTGACTTGAGAGACGATAATGGAGCACCGAGTAGAATCCATTTTGAGAAATTGAGGGAGAAAAATATCAGCTTATGACTACCATAAAGCATTTAAAGATCAAGATTAATGATATTTAACTTTTAATGTGAAGAAAGGTTGACAAAGATATATGAAAGATGCAAGTGAAAAACAAGGAAAGATAGTTAGATTATTATGTCTTAGATGAAATGTTGTCATAAGATATGGATTTCATTCATGGTATATTACTGATTGTTGAAGAGGGGCATGATCTACTTGTTAGCATGGCATTGATTGGTAGATTGAATCACTTAGTTAGAAATCACAACAATCAGAGTAGAAGTGTGATGAAGGACCTCATTGAATTGTGGTTGCTTCCTGATAGTTCCCACCAAGAAGTGCTCTTGGAAGATCATGATCATCTCATTTTGTTGCAAATATTAAGACACTTGGGGGGAATTATCACAAGTAGGGTGGGAGAAATGTCGACTCTTAATTTAGAAGTCGTATAAAATAGGCTACAAGATCAGTTTTTAAAGCTTGCTTTATGTAATTCTATTTTGTCATTGAAAATTATAATTACATTGCGTTAGTACCCCATTTATCGTTTGTGTTTGTACATGTGCTGTAAAAATAAAGGAGATACTCCATGAAATGAAATAGGTACATGGAGCAAACAAGAATAGAGCTAGCATTGTGCAATTCTTTTGATTTGGGTGGACAAACCAGAGCAGGACACCCTTGAATGAATGAATTGGGCAATAGATGAGAGAGGTGCATTAGATCATCACCCCATTAAATTTTGTCTCTAAATAGAAGAAATGACATGTTTTATTTTATTTGATTATTTTTCTTGATTTAGCGTGGCCCTACCCTAGTTTGGATTTGATAGTGTCTAGTGCAGCCTATTATTGTAATTTCTTCTTGCACGGACATTTTGTTTTTGTGTAATATTCCTAGATGGAAATATTAGGTGTAAACAAAATCATGCACTATAAACAGAAAGTAAATTTAACACATCCACAAATTACAATCCGATAGGAAGTTCATTCGCAGCCATGCCAAAAAAAAAAAAATAAATAAATAATAATAATAATAATAATAATTGTATGCTCTTTTCTTATACGACAATGTTATTACAACATTTATGACAAATAACTTTGACAGATGCAATGATGAGCATACAAATCACTTTTTGTCACTTATAGGGTCATATAGACGTAGTTTGAAATGAACTACTATAATTGGAAGCTACAGGGGTACAGTGTGTGAATGAATTTACTTGGTTGAATGCATCATATATTAATTTGTACCATGAGATGAATATTGATTGTGATCGTCCTACTTCTTGTTTTGATTGTTTCTAAATACATAAATAATTATGGGTTTCAATGATCACAGATATAGTCCTTTAGTTATAACAGAATTCGTGGTATAGATACCTTGAGAAAATTATAACCTGCCCACAAGAAGGTTGGCAAGAATCTCAGGAAGGGTTCCTAAGATTATGTGTTGTCATTTCTCCTTTATGTTCTAAGGACTTGGGGACGAAGTCCATTGTTAAGAGGGGGTGTATGTAGTGCCCACCCTAGTTTCCTGACTCTAATATGACATTATTTGGCATACTTTAGTCGATGAGTAACTCAGGTTGAGGATCCAGAAACGTGACTCTATTATCAGCGAATGTGATGGTTATGTATGTTCTCTATTAATATTATGATTACGATATAATTAATGGTTATGTGTATTCTTTATTGGTATCATGATGGTGAGAGTAGTAAAGGATATACATGTTTCTATTGATGCTATAATGATGATAGCCTTGATCTATATGTATGGTTCCATTAAGGTTATGATGATGCTAGCCATGATGGAGGTATCCCCTATGTTAGCTACTTACATTAGTTCTGGTTCACAATGAACGATGATGTGAATGACCAGGTGATGGTAATTAATGCTACTATGACAATGACTAACACTAAAAAACCTGGTTACTGATTATTATTGAGTATGGCAGAAAAACCACCAGAGGCACTCGCACATGACGAGTTGACGACACCTGGTTTGATGAAAATTTATATTATTTTATCTTTGAAATTCTAATCGATTTTGAAACCTGCTATATATGGCTATCTATATTCTGATGATATGTTAATGGTTGTAGGCACAGATGAGTTGCTTGGCCGAATGACTCACATATGGGTGATGGGGTTGTACAAGTAGATGGAACTACATGGGAGGGGTGGGACAGTGTCCCTGATCTCACCCACTAGCACTCCCGCCGTGACATGGGCTGGAAGGGTTAAAACACCTTCGCCTTGAAGATCACGATGCCATGAGGGCAGGTCCCAAAGTTGGGTCGCTCATGAGGATTTTACCGAGGGGCGC
>APFE031655130.1:288603-320541 GCA_000404065.3 Pinus taeda
GCACGACCAACTTGGCACCCTTGGCATCACAATTAAACTATTAGGTGTGGCACCCTTGGAACTTCTAGGGAAGTTCTTGAAGGGCACGACCAACTTGGCACCCTTGGCATCATAATTAAACTGTTAGGTGTGGCACCCTTGGAGCTTCTAGGGAAGTTCTTGAAGGGCACAACCAAACTTGGCACCCTTGGAATCATTAAAAAAAACAAATAAGAATAAATAAATATAAGTAAGGAAAGAAAAATAGGTAAAGTTACACCAAAGGAAAATGATGATTAGAAACCAAGGAAATTAAATCAAAAATAAAACTTGGAATAAGGAGGATCATAGGAAAAAAATAAACAGAGTACCTTAAAAGTTCTACCCTCCCCATGTTGGGAAAATGCTAGGTAGATGAGGTGGTTTAATTAGATAAAAGGGGAAGACAAACATATTGTAAGGATAAAGATTTATCCTAAACCAATTAAACTTAATTAAGAAAAGAGGAAGGTGAATTAAAATAAGAAAAATAAATTAAATTTAGAGAAATGTAGAGAAGCTCCATGTGGAATCAACTAGCATAAGAATATCCCTCTAAGAGATAACCTGAGTTTATTAAGGAAGTAGATTGGGGATAAAATTTGACTCATTTATTGACTCCAAGTAATAAACACAATTTAAGGAATAAATGGGGGGAATAAAGAGACAACTAGGAGTAGAAATAGGAATCTTGTGAGGTGAGGAAAATATTAGTTTTAAATAAAAAGTTAAGTAAATAATTTTGGGTGACCCTTAATGAGAGAATGACACATGGGTAGGTGAATAATCAAGCTATTAAAAAAGAAAATATTATAATTATGCATGACATGCCAAGTGTCATCTATGAGAACTCTTATAAAAGAAGGGGCAGGCCATGGTAGAGGGGGACTTTTTGGAACCCTATTATGGGATGGATGATATGTTGTGAAAGCAGTGACTACGAAGCTATAGTGAGTTTGGTGAGGTAGAGGGTTTTTAGAGAGGGGACTCTTGAGCTAAGGTTGCTCTCCTTTGCCAGCTAGATTCTTCCTCCATTGTACAACCCCATTGCAGCTTGGGGGTCCGCGGGGAAGAAGAGTACCCAAGGAGTAGGCTGGGAGGTAAACCGGTGGGTCTTGATTCAGATCAAGCATGTCATCATACACTCGCAGAAGTGATCGGCAACGAGGAAATACCAGCGACAAAAGAGCAAGTGGAGTCTCGCCTCTCCGGTGTACGGTACATGTGTATTTGGTTATTACTTTACCTTAGATTAAAAGTATATAAATGTGGCGTTATGTTCCTAGAATGAGCATCAGGGATGTGTGTGTTGATTGAATTGAAACCTCAATGTGTTTGTTTTCCGATTGTAATTGTTGTGTAAAAAAAACAAAAATGTGCTTGATATATATATAGTTGTAGTTGGGTCATTTCACTGTTTTAGCTGGGTCGTTTCATATAGTAAGAGTTTTAGTGGTATGTTATGTAAGAAGAATCAATAATAATAAAAAATGGGAATGAAATGAACCAAACTAAAGGTTTTATGTCTGGGGCATCAAATGGTGGATACCGTATCTTCTGCAATATATATATTTTAGAGAACTCTAAATTCAATCACCCATTTCAATTTAAATATTAAATTACCAACACAATGTGGTTTTGGTATATATTGATATATTAAAAAACTTATTCCAAAAATACCACTGGTAATCCACTATAGTCATTATACAATATGATTTATGTCTAGGAAGAGATAAAAGACAAACAAACAAAAGAATATACGAGGTTGGACTATATCTTGTTCCACTTAGAGAGATGTCACTGCTATGGTTTCTATCCCTTTTCTTTTATTCGTGAAATAGCCATATGGCCAGAACTAATGGACATATTCCTCTTATGCCTTTTAATCTCATTACAAGATTGATCTGATCTACTGAGTGACTCAACTTTTAGATGCTTGTGACTGCTTTGTAGTTGGAGCTACATTAGAGCTATGATCTAAAAGATGAGTTGCATTAGAGTTGGGTGCAGGAATTGCAGTTAAATAAGCTCCTTTCAAAACTTAATTTGTCAACCCTGGGTTTCTTACACTTCAAGGCATAGCAAAGGAAATGCCAAGAAATTATATGAACCTTCTCTTATTCTATTCCTACTTCTTAAATCACAAATTTACATAATTGAAAGAAAAATGATGATCAAGAGGCAATTGATACTCAAATAAATACTGGTGCTGGAATAAATGAAAAGTAATTTTGCATAAAGTAAAATAGATTCTTAATTCATTGTGAACAATATTAAGTAATGAAATTACCTTTTATATTTACCTTCAGTGAGACAGTGTGATAAATAAGTTATTAAGTGTATCTGTCTTCTTTAAAGATATTCTTTCCTGCACTAAACTATTATTCCCGTACTACAACAATGTTCCTGTACCAGAACATTGTGCCTGCACTAGAATGAGGTTGAGATACTGGAAGGATGTTTTGTACTTGTATTGAAGTTTTGACCTTTGTGCAGGAGTTCCAAGTGTTCGAGTTGGAACACTCTGATCCTGTACCAGATATGAGGTTCCTGCACCAGATAATCAATATTTCTACACTTAATTTTTAGATTACTTTCGAAAAATAAAAAGTGTGTTATGTGAAATATAGTGCAAAGTGAACAAAATATGAAAGTAAATTCTCACAAGTAGAAAGATTCTTCAACCAAAATTAGATTCTAGACAGGAAATGATCTTCAAAAGTTAAAGTAAATCTTTCCTTAAAATAGAAAATTCTTCTATGTAATTATGGAAACCATCTGGTAGTGTAAACATGCTTTCTCGAGATAGTTGTCCATTTACATCTTCCTTTTTAATGTTTTAGCTAAGAGGGTTCATTTAATAATTAATCATGAAATTCAATCCTTTCCTCGAAAGTGTTCAATGCAAGCACAAACATGTAAGTTACTATAGTGTTTATTGCATATTCATCACAACACAATTAAATCTTAAGTGAAACCTTAGATATTAATAGTTCCCTTAGTTTACAAACAAACATTAATCTTGAGGGAAGGAATAAATAACTTTTGTGAAAATAAAGGAGTAAAAGACTTGCAAAATTGAACCAATGAAATAAACTTGCGAAAACCAGAAATGCACTAGCGCAACCAACGTGCATGTACCGATCTTGCAAAAATGAAATCAAACATTAAAAGAAAATCTTCTGTAAATATCAAATACTTCTAAGCCTGGACACCACAGATCCATAACACAATAATTATAAATGAGATAAAATCTATAACTTGTGAGAAAAAACAAAATAAATAACAAATTCATGCCTATACTTGAAATTAAGTTAACACACCTCTAAAGAAAGGAAGAACGATCTAGGTTGGCTGGGCCCTTGCCAACCAACTTGTTTCCCCATTAAGAAATCAAGAAATGAAGTTGGTCAAATATTCATCACAATGAAAATGGAAAATGAAACTGAGTACTAGCGCATTCTTTTATATTAGTTTCAGAAGCAAAAATACATCTTGAATCCGTGTTCGAGACTAGAGAGGCGATACTAAAAAATAAATACAATCTCCTAACAAAATTTACCAAAGCATTTCTCTTAATTCCTATTAAAGTTTTACATTATATACAAGCCTTCGAGCCTACAATCGTAATGAAATCAGAAAATTAGCTTAACTAAGCCTTTCGGTTATTTACAATGTACTAATTTAAGATATCTGTCCAAGGCCATGATATTCAATCCATTGATTTCTCTTCCATTCTGAGCCCAACTCGAGGTCAATTGATCCTTTACCAAAGATACACATCAGTTGGTGAGCTGTCACGGGAGTGCAAGGAAAGACAAATATTAGCTCCAAGGATAATTAAAAGTATAAAATCCATAAATGGGTAATTAAGTGCATGACAAGCCTTTAAATATGAAAATACAAGGAGGGTGCAGGAATCTACATGATTTTAGAAAAATATACAGGAATGAATAGGTTCTTAGGTTAAAACAGAGGTTTAAGTAATTATTTTAGAGTAGAATAGAGGTTAAAAAAAAAGGACAATTTAGCCTGCCAACATCCTCTCATCCATATTTTGTTGTGTGTCATCACACAACCTTTACGTGCTGCAAAAAAAATGAAAACAAGGGAGCCTTCTTTCAGTGCTGTATTTGTATGCTAATTCCTTCTTTCACTATCTTCCTCTTCTTGCCTTAATCCTTCTTGAGCCATTTGGTCACATTTCTGAGACGACCATAACAATTTGATGCTCATAATTTCCATATCTTCACTTGACATTTTTTCTCCTTCACGTCTCCTTCCAACTTTGTGTTCTTCTATTTCTGTATTGTCCCTTGTACTTTTAAAGTCTCGTTCAATACCTCCAACCAATAGATACATTGCTTAATCTCTTCTATTTGACTGTTCAGGTGGAGATTGGGTCTTCCTTAACAAATTCTTCTTGTGCATGTGTTTTCTTGACAATTGAATCTAGACCAGTGCCAGCATCATCAAGGTCGATATCACCCTGGTCATTAACCTCCTCCATTACAATATCATGAAGGGTTCCACTACCCTGCACTTCAACATCCATTGGATCCTTTGTGTATCCATAATCCTCACTTTCACTAGGTAGTAGTGCCATTTATCTTTTCTTTATTTTTTCAAGAAAAGTCGATAAGGGTGTGACGTCTTCTTCACCAATATCACCCTCGCTAATCACTATATGGGCCACAACATCTGCAAGAACTGTAAGGTTGTCTGTGGCTGGCGAAGGAGGTTGGGAGTTGTCCAAATTGATTGGGGAAGTCGATTGAATGTGGGATTCCTTCAAGGAGGTAGCTACCTTGACCAAGCTTCAGGTCCTCCTTTTTTATGTAGATGGGGTTTCAACAATGATCTCTCACTCCTCTACTCGTACTAACATTCCTTGTTCTTAATCTTGGTAGGGCACACACTTAGGGTTTCAAGCTTCCCCTTCTCGATTGCACTCTTCTTACTCGAGGATTTCCTTGCACCTATTTTTTGTAACTCATTCAAAAATACTTCCTAGGTCATATTCTTGACCTCCAGTTCCTTCTTAACTAAAGTTTCAATCAACCCATGATGGTATAACTTGCATGCAACTTGGCTCGTCTTACCCTTCTGAACTCCTTCTCACATTTTCTTCAATATCCTTAGCATAAGATAAGGGAAATTGATAAGTTTACCTGACTCAAATTGTAGCAAGAACCGAATAGGATACAAGTAGGTCAACGAGTTTCGATCCTCATAGGTGAGGAACTTTTGTAATATGTACAATAGGTCTTTCCATTTTCCTTCCATGGCACTATGCGGTAGTCCCTTATTGAAATGGACTTTATATTTTCTGTTGACCACAAAATAGCTCCACTTTTTCTTCTAGACCTTCTCCTTTTTGAACCACTTCTCACCTTTTGCTGGTAATCTCGTGGCTTGTGATATAGAATATTCGGTACTTCAAATTCGAGTGATCCTACATTGGGTCAGCTCCCATCAAAAATTCGAGCAAACTATAATGACATGTCTGAGTTAAAGCCATTAAATTTGAGCAAAAATGGGAGGAACCTGGATTCCTACAACAATGGAAGATTGCTCCAGTATTTGGCCATTTGCTCTTACTCTTTCACATGACATGGTTCAATTCTCATGGGCGTCATCCTTAATTCACTGAACTATGTCTAAAACTTTTTAGAATATCACACAATCATGATTAGAAACTCTATCTAAAGCAAACCTTGTGATAACTGAGCTATCTGAACACCACTATATTGGCCACCTCCTAACAATCATGCTCCAACATCAAATGTAGGCCTTGAGACAAATGCGATATAGATAGGTTTTGGTACAAGTAGAGATGGTCATTGGTTAAGGCGACAGTTAAGGTGCCATGATTAATACGAAAATCATGAGTGGTATGGTATCAAGTTGGGTCATCATTAACATGTAATGAGAATTTTTTCAAAAAGGTAAGTATGGTATGACAGGTTAAATCATACACACCCCGCAATCACTTCATTATTTCACACAAGGTGTACATGGTACTCTAAAAAAAATAATATTTCATAACTTAACTATCCCAGTGCTTAAAATATTTCCTTCCTATTTTAGCAGATGATAAAACAAAGATTAATCATAATAAAAAATTATTGAATGCTATCAATTTGGAAGTGGTGCAGTCATTCTTCCTACACACAATTTTCATGAAACAAGAATAAACTTTCCAGATGCGTATTTTTGCACCAGGTATTTGTACATGATATTACAAAATTTTTCACTAAATACCATTGTCCTTGCATCAGGACATCTATTTTTGTACTCGAGAGTGCTTAGCAGTGTATATTCCTTCACTGAAGATTAGTGCATGCAAAAAATCCTGCACTGAACATTCTTGCACTAAACATTTGTGGACTGGATATTTTTTCATCGAACATTCTTGCACTGAACATTATTGTACTAAACATTCTTGCACTAAAAATTTCAGCACTAAACACATATACCTGCACCAGGGATATTGTGGCAAAAAAATTCTGACCAAATTCATAGGTTGGATTCTGAAGGATTTGTTGAATCATAAAGGAGGTTTTGTTTGCTAGCTTTTATGTATCAATACATGCCTTTTGATCTGCTTCATAAGCTCAAATTAGATTCTATAATATGATCCATGAGGGAGAAAAGAAGTGGGAAAGGGAGTAAATTTTCAAAATGGGAAGGAAATTATGACAGGGAATTCAAGAGTGAGACTACCGTGATGGACATATCGAAAAAGGGATATGGGAAAAAAATTTCGGGGAAAAAGAGGAAGAACGAAATTGGATAGGGCTAGTTTCCATGTGAAGAAAGGGGTGGTAAACTTTATGGGATAAAATGAAGAAAAATAGAGGGAATTTTACGAAAATGGAAATATAAGAAGGGCAAAATGTCACCTCAAAAATCTGCCTAGATAGTGCCAAACAAAAAGTAAATACAATGGGAACTGAGTGTTGCTTACTTAAAAATTTCAGTGTCAATTGTCTCAAACTTGGATAAGGGTTCGGTTCCTGAACTTAAAAACCTGCTTCTTCTTGGTGAAAGTTAACAGATATAAAGATCAAGAAACATTCCCATTTTATTAAAATTTCAATCTTCCTAATAAATCGCTAGTTTTTGGGCTGATCCTTCTCTAACCATGTCAACAAACTGATTTTCACAATCACATGAAAAGTTTTTTTTGTTTGTCATTTTTTTCTTTTTATTGTTTTTCTCAAAGAGATAATCACATTTGTAATAGTTTTGCATGGCCACCTACCATCTCTAGTTCAGGTTGCTGCTACACTTGCTACATGAAGTCCTCCTTTGTGAGGGGTTGAAAATATATCTTGAGTCTATGCTCGTTCACAAGGAATACTAAAATTTTCCCAACAATATTTTTGATCTCTAGAACCCCATTCTCGAAAATTATGACTACTTCATAAGGTCCCATCTAGAGCGTATGGAAATTTCCTTTGAAATGTTTAAATCTAGAGTCATAAAGAAGTACCCAATCATCTAGTTGGAACTTCTTCTTCCTGATAGACTTGTCATGCCACTTTTTTCATTGTTGTTGTATTAACACGTTCTGTTGAAAAACATCTCTTTGAAATTCATTTCACTCATTTAACTGTAATAGATGATATTTTTGTGTTAAGAGATCTAATACCAACCAAATTACTATTCAAAAAGGTTTTCATCTAGAACTCTATCGACAAAAGAACTAGTTTCCCGTATACCAACTCACATGGTGCATGTCCTGTGATATTCCAACAAGTGGTTTGATAAGCCCAAAAGGATTCATGTAATCATTTAGCCCAATCCCTCCTATGCAGATTTATTGTTTTGGTGAGGATGGATTCAATCACCTTGTTGGTAGACTGTACCTAGCCATTTTCTTGCGGGTTATACGGAGTGGAATTTCTATACCAATTTTTTTATTGATCCATTACTTCCTCTACTAGATTAGAAATAAACTGTTGTTTGTTGTCAGTAACAATCTCTCTAGGAACATCAAATATAATAAAAATTTCACTAAAGAAAAATTCAACAACAAGTTTTTTTGTAGCAAAAGAAATAGCTTTAGCCTCTACCCATTTTGTAACAAAATCATTGTAAACCAATATATGCTTTTTATTCATATATGTTTGATTTATTGATGCTATGAAATCAATAACCCATTTTTCAAAGGGCTCAATAATAATATGAGGACATAAAGGGATTTCATTGGCTTGAATAGGTTGACCCATTCACTGATAGCTATCACATCGCTTTACATATTGTTTGGCATCCTTAAAAAAATAAGGCCAAAAGTATCCAAAACGTAAGATTTTTATGCAGTTCGCTTATCAACAAGGTGACCGCCACAGGTTTCATCATGGGTAGATTCCAATATATAAAACGCTTCTTCCTCTCTTACAGATCTACGAATGATAAGATCTGATCCAGTGTAAAAGAGGTCTCCTTGGACCAAAGAATATGAAACACTCTTTAATATGATATTCAAAATTTCATGAGAAGATAAGTGAGGTGGTGTTTTTTCAGTGACTAAATAGTTATCTATGTCAGCAAACCATGGAGACTTCGTTGACATCGAAAAAAATATATTTCTTAGGGAAATCATCATCAACATGAATTACTTCGCAAATATTATTCAATCTAGAAAGACAGTTAGCTACAACATTAGATTTTCCTAGTCTATCAACAATAGTAACATAAATTACTGTAACAAAAGTAACCACCTAGTCACTTTACCTCTAGTCATAGATTTATTCATTAAATATTTTATCATAGAATGATTAGTATGCACAAAGGACTTCATATCCTATGATGTAGTGTCTAAATTTATTGATAACAAAAATTACGGCTAAAAACTCTTTCTCGGTCACTATATAGTTCAATTCCGAGGGTGACAAATTTTTACTGATGAAGTAAATAACATAGGATTGTTTGTTTTCTTCTTTTCCTAAAGTTGTGTCAATGGAAGTATCTGAGGCATCAGAGGAAATGTGGAATGGAAGGGACCAGTTGCGACCTCTCAAAACTGGTGCTTGCACTAATTTTTCCTTTAATTTCTCAAAATATTGTTGGCAAGATGTGGGCCAGAGAAACTCGCTATCCTTATCTAACAATTGGAAAAGGGGGGCAACTGTCCTAGAAAAGTTCTTAATGAATCTCATTTAATAGCTCACATGTCCTAGGAATCCTCTTACATCCCTTGTGTTTTGGGTGCAAGAAGATGTAAGATAACCTCAATTTTTGTTAGGTGTACCTAGATACCTTTGTCAAAAACCAAATGTCCAAGGACTAATCCTGCTTTGCACATTAATGTACATTGTTTATCACTCAAAACAAGGTGAGCCTCTTGGCAACGTAAAAAAACTTTTTGTAAGTTTTTGAAGGCATCCTGGAATGAGTTACCAAACAATGAAAAATCATCAATATAGATCTCAACACACTCAAGATCAGCAAAAATTGCAAGCATAGCCCTTTGAAAGGTGGTTGGGGAATTACATAGTCTAAAGGGAAGCACTCCGTAAGAAAATGTATCCCATGGACATGTAAAGGTGGTCTTATCGTGATCTATGGGTGTGGTCTAAATTCGGTTGTACCCACTAAAGCCATCTAAAAATTAAAAGTACTTTTTATGAGAAAAATTATCTAGCACCTGATCAATAAAATGAAGGGGAAAGTAATCCTTGAGAGTGGCTTTATTAATTTCTCGATAATCAATTTAGATCCACCATCTCCCATCCTTTTTTGGGACTATTACCAACGGGGAGACCCACTGGCTATAAGATATCAGATATATAAAGTTAGCATCTAAGATTTTTTTTAATTCTTCTTTCAAAACATCTCTTAGCCATGGTTCATGCGCCTTTGGGGTTGACGAATAGGTTGGGCTCTCTCTTGAATATAAATATGGTGAGTACAGGTTTCAGGAGGTATGCATTTCATGTCCTTGTAACTCCATGCCAAGGAATCAAGGTGATCATGCAACAAATCAACAATCTTTTCTCATTCAAATGAGTCTAGGCTTGAACTGATATGTAATGATTTGCCTCCACTAGTTTCAACAAGAGTAGTCTTGGCCTCAAGAGTGCAAGAATATGCTACTAAGACTAGTGATGAGGAGGGTTCAGAATCAAAATTTTCTTGAAAATATGGAATAAATATTTGACGAAACATGTCAAAATTAGTCATTGTGTCCAAATTATTTAAGAAATATTGTAGTTCACCCTCTTGGGTAGACTTTGTATGATGGTGGATCAAAGAAACAGGTTGAGTCTCGTCATCACTGCTGTCATAATCTAACCAAAAAGTGTCCTTAAGCTCCTGAATAGATCTAATAGGTGGGTATAAAGTGACTTTCTTCCTAAAGTCTCCATGTGAAATATACATATCACAAGAGTTGCATCCAATGTAAGCATCGGCTACACGAAGCCATGGTCACCCTAGAATCAAGGGATATCCATCTAGAGGATTTTTTGGTTCAAGGACAATAAAGCCTGTGGGGTATTCCAAAGAGTCTATGGAGACAACCACATCATCAAATATACCTTCTTGCTTGATTTTTGATCTGTCTACAGGTTCAATCACGGTAGGGGTAGGATGAATATGGACCAACCCAAGTTGATCCATGGTTTGTCTAGTCATGACATTAATGGCCATACCCAAGTCTATTAACACATTGGGGACAAGGATACCACCTATCTGAATAGAGACAGCCAAGTTTCTAGGATCAGTATACTTTTCCATTTGTGCACATCCTGTCATTAACTCAGCTACTCGGCCGACAAATTGAATGGTCTTAGGTTCTGCTCTCTTCCTCCATAGATTTTTGAGATAGAGTTCCCTAATGATCTTTGTGCAGATGGGGATCTATCTAATAGCCTAAAGAAAATGTACTTTTATGAAAATATTCCTCATCTCAGAAGCCACACTGGACTCGGGATCACTCCTCTCCATAACTAGCCTCTCTGGGTAGGGAGGCTACTTTGAAGAAGATGGTGACTTTGATGGTGTGGGAATGGGATGAATGGTGTCATTGTGCTTCGAATAACCAGGAGTTTTCTCCTCATTTCCGCCCTCAATGATCACCATGGGTTTTTTCTTTTGGTTGAAATAACCTTCCCAATCTCAATTGAAGCTCATGTATCCCAACTGACAAGGTTTGATGAATAGGAGAAGGGGGTTGTTTAAAAAAATGGGTCGATTGCACCGCCTTATTTTTAGGATTTGGTACCAGTTGAGTAGGAAGTTGGGGTGGTCGAAAAGGTTGTAAAAGGTAAGGGTGGCATTGGTCGACTTTGGTGAGGTAAGGGAGGAAGGTATGGCTAGGACATATATTGAGGTGCATATGTAGGAGGATATGATGACATTTGTGTAGGATAGGACTGATGTGAATGGTTTGACCCTCTCCATCCTTATTGCCAAGATTGAGGGGGTTGCCCATACTGATAATGGTTCCCATGCTGCCAAGATTAAGAGTGTTGAGTGTTATAATAGGAATATGGACGTGGATTATGACCAAGAAAATGTGTTGAAGGCTCCAGAACCATACCTGCACCTACCTGAGGCCAATTTCTCTGTGCTTCCATAAAATGTAATGGTCCAAGTTTGAATGCTCCCTTGTAAATACATATTTTAATCCTAGTATGGAGGGGAATTACTTGGTTGCATGGTTCTCTGCACAAATCACACATTTTAAATCAACATAAAGATATTTTTCCTACATTTAGGAAAAAAATAGAAAAAGACTCTTGTTCATCTACCAATTTCTGCTGAATTTTTAAAGAGTCTATTTCCTTTCTAACAATATTCATTATCTAAATTTTCATATTTTCCATTTTGTTCTCCAAACCAATAGTCATAGCATCTTTCGATCCAATTTTACAAGTTTTATTTCAATTTCCTCTAATTGATTTAGATTGATTCCTTGAAAATTTCCTTCACAAGTCACAAATTCGATCAAAATCTTTCTAAGAAATATCCCATTGTCCTAATAAATCCAAATTATGCCTAGAATGTTCAGTAAGCCTACGTAAGATCAAGGTCGTAATAGTACTTATGTCAAATTTATGTTTCGACCTCTAGAGTATGTATAAAAATCTCTTTAATTAATCCTCCAAGGTCTCATCATCACCTTGCACAATGGTAAAGATCGCATCTTGAATTTCTCTAGTTTTACAATATTCGTGGTATTTAGTCAAAAAAACCCTCTTCATTTGATCCCATGAATTTATAGTTCTCTCTCCAAGTCCCATGAAACAGTGCAAGGCTCAGTTATTGAGAGTGGTAGGGAATAATTTTAATTTATGGGCATCTGAAGAGCAATCATAGCTTCTACATAAGATGTCAAACTCAAAAAGAAAATAGTCAATATCTTTGTACACCTTACCATAAAATGAGGGAGACCCGATGGTGGAATTTTCTTCATTTGTGTAATTATTTTAGGATCCACTATTGGAAATTCAAAGGTGGATTGTTCATCAATTACCTCATTCTCGTCAGTCCCCTCAACATAATGCTCATGTTCTGCCATTTTTATTCCCTTGATAAAACCACTCTCGTAAAAGCAAGAAGGTTGACTATGGCACAAATTGGTCTCTGGAGCACGACTATTTTCCTTCTTCCGCTTCTTGGGTTGTGTCACACCTAAACTGCTCTCTCCAAAATCCAAGTTGGCAATTTATGCATGATGACTTTGTGTCACTTTGGACTTTCTGCCTACAAAAGAAGGCCGAATGTGAGTACCAATTTTAGATTTATCAGTGTTCCCTTGGCCCTTATTGTGCTTCGGTACTCTACCACTTTTAGGCATTCATCTCAAAATAGAATCCAAAAAATGACAAAAATTTGAAATTTACAAGAAAAGAATCTTAAATCAAATGCTACAAGTGAATAAATAAATTGACACTAAGAAATCCTTCAACAATAGAAGCACACTACAACAAAATAAAAACAGGCTTACCCTTATTACAAAGGAAAGACGACAATAAAGTTCTTATGAAACTTTAGAAACACCTCCCTGACAACGACGTTAAAATGTTGGGTACAGGAATTCTAGTTAAGCAAGTTGCTTTCAACACTTAATTTGTCAACCTACGGTTTCATACACTTCAAGGCGTTGCATAGGAAATGCCAAGAAATTATATGAACCTTATCTAATTGTATTCCTACTTCTTAAATCACAAACTTACAAAATCGAAAGAAAAATGAGATCAAGCAACAATTGATACTCAAAGAAAGTTTTTTTCTAGAATAAATGAAAGTATTTTGGCAAAAACTAAAATGGATTCTTCATTCATTGTGAACAATCTTAACTAGTCAAATTACCCTTTATATTTACCCTCAGTGAGACAGTGTGATAAATAAGTTATTCAATGTATCTGTATTCTTCAGAGATATTATTTTCTACACTAAACTGGTATTCTTGTACTACAACAATGTTCCTATACCAAAACGTTGTGCCTGCACTGGAATGAGGTTTAGATACTAGAAGGATCTTTTGTACTTGTACTAAAGTTTTGACCTTATGCAGAAGTTCTAACACTTTGAGCTGGAACACTCTGATCATGTACTAGATCTAGGGTTCTTGCACCAAATAATCAAACCTAATCTGATTTTGGGAAGGATTTTTGACGGAGTTTGACTTGTATCATCAGCTATGAGAGCAGCTTCAATATTTATAACTTCATGTTTTCATGTATTGCATGACATTAAATTCCTAGGGTTATGTTGAAATAAAGCCAGTGAAGCTAAATATACTAAAACCTAAGCCCGAAGGATGAAATAACACAAGGAACCACTCTAGAATATAAACCCCAACTAACAACATAATAAATTTAAGTTAGTCAAATCAAGCCAAAGCGAGTAATGGGAATACAAACAAGAGAACCACATTAGGCATAATCTTTAAAGCATAATAATCATATATTTATGAACTGGAGACCTATGTTTTTCCTGACTAGTTAATGAATGGGAGAGGTGGCTTGACTTATAGGTGAAGTAATTTCCCTCCTCAAAAGCCTTGGTCACAATTTCCCTAAACAATCCACATAAAAATAAGCCAGTACAAATAATTGTTTGTTATACAACTAATTTTAAACAATATTAACTAAACACTATTCTCCTCAAACTTCACTAAACGTTCCACATCGAATCTATGAAAATAGGATGTGCACATCCAAAATAAGCCCAAAATTTAAAAGAATGTATAATCAATTTTCACAGGCATGTAGTTAAAAAACAATATGTTCTATGTTCTTACCAAGCAAAGTGTAGTCCTTAAAATCATCCAAAGTAATCATCGTAGTGAAAATGAATAAAAAAAGGCAAGAAGAATTCCAAAAGAATCATAGTGTAAAAGAGGGTCTTGTAGGATAGATAGTGTGCAACAACATTCACCTTCATAAAATATGCCATTGGTGGTGGAAATGGTTAATGGAGACATGTCAAGAGATGTGTAAACCTCATTGTGATATTTATTATTCCAGCACATATTCCTGCCTAGTTCGGACCTTTTTATAGAAATCTATTTGGTATTTTAATTTATTGAACACTAGTCAAAATCCATGGAATCTGTGGTTAATGATGAGAGCCAAATAAAAACAAAAACCCCATCTCCAGTTAACATCCATGGAATCTGTGCATAAGGCGACCAAAATGGATCCTCTTTGAAGAGAGGTTTGGTTAATGATAAGGGCTGAATAAAAAAAAAAAGCCTCATTTTCATTTTTGTGCACTTATGTTTGTGTATCTAAAATCACCATCCGAGTATATTTCCCTAATTATATAAAGGTTATTGATGCATTGTTATTTTAGTTGTAATTCATAAATTAAAATAAATGATCATAAATTTAAAACAAAAATAAATTTACAATCCATTACCATGTATCTTTTAACTTTGTCAAACTAAGTAAATACTATTTCATTCTCACCATATTTTAACTTCGTCAAACTCAATAAATAAGACTTCGTTCTTGCCAAAAATGCAAGGTATAAAATTGTCTTGATTGCTACAAATTAGCAATCACAGATTATTAACTGAACTCTAACTCCTACAACTTTAATTTACTGAGTAAACTAGGTGTGACAAAAGCCATATCACACAATTTAATTGTGTTTTTTGTTGATGTGGAAATTCAAATTTTCCCAATTTGACCAAGGAAAAAATCAATTTGCGAATTTCTTGTTGCATTTTTCAACACTCCCTCTCAGCAAGAAATGGATTATCAACCACCCCTATCCTACACCTTTGGAACTCAGACTTCCTTCTTGAAAATGCCTTTCTCAAAATGTCAACATCTTATTCCTCTATCAGAATGTACTACAACAATATTATCTCCCTCTAGACACAATCTCGCAAATGCTAATTTTTATGCAACCATCTCACAAAATAGAAGAAAAGATAGATCAACGACTTCAAAATTAGCCTCTTCGAGGGGGAAACCTCCTTTACATTACACAAATGAACAATTATTGGATCATACAAATCACAAGACCTCCTTTCTATATATAACAGTCTAAGTAGTTGCAAGATAATCAGAGATGACATAACAATAATAATGTAACGACACAACAATAACAATAGTGGGCTACTATGGGGCACAATAATAATAGTATGGGAACAACATGGTCACAACAATAATAAGGGGCTACAATGACAATACTAATAAGGGAATACACTAGTATTATAGGGACCTAATAGTGATAATGGATATATATATGCTTAGATCGATTGTGAAAAACAATATTATCAAAGATCTTGATGCAACTTTGATTATCACAATAGATCACAGTCGGATACATCATCTAACCAAACAACCCAACAACTATCTTTCTCATCCATATCATCTCACATATTTCTTGACTTGCAACTATGTATTGTACTTCTGTCGAGCTAAGTGCCTCAAATCATTATTTCCTATTGTACTAGGAAACCATTGCAGACCTGTTGTTCTATACAACAACCCCCCATTTCATAAAATTTTACTTTAGAAAACTATAATATGAAATGGGTCCCTTTTAGATTAAATTGGTATTAACTTATCATTCCTCAAAAGGTCTGGAAACAAACAAAACATTATAAAACCTTTTGAGTTAATAAATAATCGGTCTTATAATAAAAATGAATAATTCTTTATTATTGCGATAAAGTCATCGCAAGATCTCATATCGCAATAACAAAGGATGCATAACAAAATACCCATTAGTTTTCCCCGATGCGACAAGCGCGACTAACCATCGGCTATCGGGAAAATAAGAAATCATAACAAAAAGGCCCCTCTCCTTGCTCTGATGTGATATCACTATCGGCAATCGGGGAATGCAATATGAATACAACGAAACATCTTCTCCTTAAAGCTCCCGATGCGAGTTGAGTGATATCGCTATCAGTGATCGGGGATTCCACAATAACTTAAATAAAACTACTCAAGGTTTCCTTTGATCCTCGATTGCGATAAAGCCAAGCGCGACTTTCAAAAAGGATTGATATGGCTTCGGCATATTGTATTAATTATTATTAAAAGCCTTTCTCTTCCCGATAGTGATTCACTTGCGCACAACTGCCAGAAAATAAAATCCACGCTTAAATAGACTATTCGGCAAATAAAGGGTATGATGAGCATTTAAATGACTGACAGGTTTAAACAGCCAATTAATGGAGCAGTTATGCCAAAATCCCTTCAGAGATTGTATCCGCGGGAGCCTTATGATAATCTTCCATTATTCATTGGTTGGCATAATTCTTCCATACTTGGTTTTCGCCATCTATTCTCCGCATTACATTCATTTTATATGTTGTGCTGAGTTTCTCCGCAGTAGCGAATTCAGACCAAATGGGGAAGAAATCTAAGAAATTTGGAACAAATTCAGCCTCTGTGGTAATAGGACAACATGTTGTCGATCCGGGACGAAGTAAAAAAGGATTAATCTCAGATACCACATGTCTTGGTCTCAGTAATACTACTTGGCAGAGCATTTACAACCTGGTCGAAGTCGAGGAACCTCAACAAACATCGGTACAAGCTACAAAAGGCTCAAGCCTAAAATCCGATGCGACTCTAAAAGATTTGGATGATTCCTACCTACACAAGATAGCAGCTCGAGAGAAAATTCTTCCATATACCGATGTGGTGAGATGGTCCATTGAAGAAATTGCAATTACGAACAGAACATTCTGCATTATTGATGGAAGAGTATTCGGTTCGTTTCAGCCCAATGATTTGAGACAAATGTACCATTTGCCCGAACCAGAGAAGAAGTACAACAAAGCATTTCTGGAAAAGTTCAGAGATGAAAATGAAATTGAGTCAGTGCTTATATGGGAATGGAGACAGAACCTGGTGAAACACAAACATGAGTCTTCGGGTAAGTACTTTGTCGATTCCTTATGTTCTCCTTATTGTTATGCTGGAGCTATGATGTGTCGAATGTGGGGGTTGCATGACTCCTCAAAATTTTCCATAACGATGGTACTTTTGATTGAAGCAGCATGCAATAGTGAAATCATGGACTGGGGAAATATATTATCTGATAAATTAACAACAGCCATTCTTGAGTTCAGAAACAAATGCCGTGTTACTGATAGATTTGTCACTCCATTTTACTTTACTCCCTATATTTTAGACACCCTCTGTTTTAATTCCCAGTTTCCTTTGCTAGGGTGGAGATGGACTCCACAGGACCCCATGCCCATTCATATCTATCACCAAAAGTTGTGGAAAGCCCATTATAAACACCACTTATATCAAGTCTGCAATGGATTCATGGTACCTATTTACTATGCAATTTTTAATAAACTTGCCCCTACGATTTCCCCTCAAGCAAAAATTGACTTGACAGCTTTGGGAACCTGGTTTGGAGAAGATAAATTTACCTATGTGAGAGTTTTTGGCAGCCAAGCCAAGCCTCATACCCTCCCCTTGTATATACTAGACAAACTATTAGCTTGAGAGATAGCATATCAGCTTACATATGCATCAGCTACAAAGATTCTAAGGAATTCAAAGAAGCAAGTCTAGCCTCCTTTTCCTCTAAGGTGTGGCGTCTATACTCTTCATGATTATAAGCATGCAGATAAAAGAGGCGGAAAATATTAATATACTAAATCTCGCCACTCTGCCTAACAGACGCTTTGATCCGAAAAAAGTCGTCTATAATGTTATAGAGTAGGACAAACTCACCAAATTTGAACATAAAGAAGATGAGTTTGATGACTTGTTCTCCTCCGCCGAGTCGCTATTTCAGGTGCAAGTGATAGCTAAAATGAGATACCATGACGACGGGTTAGTTGAATTCAACAAACTTAGAAATTAGAGGTTGCAGACTCCGCCTCTAGATTTGTTAGCCACTACCCCAATGATTCAGTGAAGCGAGCCTGAGCAGCAACATACAAACGAACCTCCTACTACATCATAAATTTTTGAAGAAGTCCAAAGAAGAGAGCAAGAGGAACTTCGAAGGAAAGAACAGGAAGAAGCACAGAGGAAAGAACGAGAGGAAGCACAGAGGAAAGAATGAGAGGAAGTATGTGAGGAGGAACAGAGAAGATAGCAGGAGCAAAGCAGCAAGGAGCTGAATGTCGACACTCAAATTGACCCAAGATTGCTAAAGGAATGGCAGCAGTTTGATTCAATTATAAGCAATCTTAAGAGCTCAAGGGATGTCGATACATCCAAAGTGGCTGATACACAGGATACAACATCGAAAGAGGTCCCAAGCGAAGGAACCAGCAGTCTACCCCTGACTACAGAATTAGAAATAATTCCCAAGGATCCTTCGGATCAAATCATTTTGTAGGTGGAGGATATTCCTCCATTGGATTTCTTCTATAGCCCAAAACACAGGGCTGTAACAAAAGCGACAGTGGAAAATGAGAAGGATTGATCAACCTTCCCTGTTCCCTGAAAAAACAGTAACAACCAATGTAGTGTGGAATGAAGAATTCGACCCTTCCGGTGACCTGACAAAGTTGTCCCAATATGCTGGTGCCAATTCGGCAGCCACCATGGACAAAGCATCGGAGGTGAGAAATTTGTTGAAATAAAAGGATCAGGCGATCGCTTCACTACAAACACAGCTATCGGAGGCATAGCAGAAAGTGGAACAACTACAACAACAATTGTCCACACAGCAACAATTAAATAACCAACTGAACAAACAGTTGCATGAAGAGAAACAAAGGGCAGATTCAGGAGCGATTCAGAGACAGAAAGAATTATCAGAGGCATTAGCAAAATTGAAGGCAATGAATGAACAGATGGTGAAAACAAAAGATGAGCAATTTGCTCAATTATCAACTCAAGTAGAGAAGTTCAAGAGTCTTCCCCAGCCTACCGATTTCAGAGCATAGGCAACACAGATTAATAAGGCACTAATAACACAAATAAGAAATTTTTGTGATTGCCCAAGTTGAACCTCTGTGCAACATAACAATATCTATAATAGATAAATCAGTTGATGCCAGACATGACTTAGAGCAATCCGATGAGACTTTACCAGATTTTCTTGCTTGGCAGGACACTAATGAGGGATAGGCAGCGAACTTGCCTAAAATCTTCGAATCCCATAAAGGAATTCTATTCATGGAGTGGCAGTCCCAATTGATGAAAGTAGAGAGAGCGGTTTCTAGATGCAAATTATCTACTAACAATTTGATTGATTTGATTAACAATACTCTCTATTTATCTAACATGATCTCTCAATGTACACCAGGTAAATTATTATCGACCAAAACATTGGAGCAATCATGTTACCAAGAGCTAGAAAAGAATGGGAGATGGATCACAGGGATTAAAATTTTAACTCGGGACACCTATTGGTTGTTCCTAGTAAAACCATACAGCCAGAGAGCTGCCCTCAAATGCCTAACGGATGCAATCGGGTGTATCATTCCTGATATACACATTGCCACCTATGCTGCTCAAATCAATTCTTGCCTCAGCCACCCTCAAGAAGTGGAACTGATGCTAGCGATATGCCAACTCAGGTCAAAAGGAAAACAACCAGAGTAATGAATCATGTTGCCGACTATCAGATTGTTGTGGGAGGGAGATATTCAAGATCGAGTTATACCAATTTAGTAAGATTTTAATTTTGTAGTTTGTTAGTTTAATTTAGTATTTATAGACCCTTTCATGTATTTAGAAAGGGTCGTAAGTTTTTGTATATGACTTAAGCCTGAAGTTGCACTACTGTACTTCGGGCATATTCTTTTATGAAAACTGGACCAATTATTCCAAATTTTGATAACGAAGCTTTTATGTGGATGTGCACTACTTCCTTTATTTAAAAGTATTTCTGAGTAGGAAAAAGGAATTCGAATTGTGTTTGACGTTGGGAATGATTTGCAGCTCATATGGTACTATTATCTATGTCTGAATTCATCCTTTTTATGTGAATTGTTGTTTGATCATTCTTGCTATTATTGAACATATGCATGTGTTTTAACAACAATCTTTATACTTTCCACTACTGGATGTTTACAGTTTGCTATTCTTATAATCATACATGTATCAGTAATATAAAAAGAGAAGTGTAACAATGTTTTATCAATTAATTCATTCAACTATTGGAATGAAGCAATTATTATTTAAATGAATGCCTTTGTTTATTGAATAGTGTCATCTATATGCCTATTGACGAACACAGATCACCAAACGTTGCACTTAAGAATAGAAGCTTCCCAGGATAAAATAATCATTTGTGTTTTCACTTATAGATTAAGTCCTCCATTCATTATCACTTATTAGAAAACCAATCATTCATCCACCCCTTTTATTCATTACTGGGAAACTGGTCCCATTATATCCAGTCGAAGCCACCATTCCAAATGGAAAAGGAGTTGTATTAAGGTCTGGACCAGGTGGTTATCCCCCGATGTTGATGTAATGATTTTCGGGGCATCAACAAGACCCAACATTGAAAATTCCACCTGATGTACTATTTTCTTCTAATGGACTCCCCACATAATATACATTTGTGAAGTCACACAACTTCACTCCTTTTGTTCATCTGTACTATTTTCCTAACTAGGTAGTGCCTCTGAGGTATTGTAAAACATGCTTAGTTGCCTTCGAAAATAATTTGGTTGGCCTAACCATAGCTTGGTTCAGTTGGTTGACTACATAGCACATATATGTCTATGTGTTCACAAGATACATCAGAAAACCCACTAGCTACCAATAAATGGTAGCATCCACTTCCTCACCTAAAGTGGCATCTTCCTTCCTCCAGGTGGTCACGAGAGGTGTCTCCATGGGTTTGTAAGTCTCCATGTAGAATATTTGTACTATACCATTTTCATACTTCCCTTAAGAGACAAACAATTTCCTATCATCTTGCCATAATTCCAATGTGAGGAATTAGTGCATGAGACCCATGTCCTTTATTTCAAATTCTCTTTCAAGTTCCTCCTTGCGAGATCTAATCAATTTTTTAGCACCAGTTAGACATAAGTCATAAACATATAAGACAATAATCCACAATTTACCTTCTACCAAGATATGATAGAAGTTTGAATCCGCTTCACATTTGGTGAAGCCAAAAACGATGAGATAGCCATCGATTCTAGTGTACCAAGCACAGAGTGCTTGTTTGAGACTATACAATGCTTGCTTGAGTCTCCACAAATAAGACCCTTGATAAAAAGTCTAAAATCCTTCTAGTTTATCAATGTACACCTCCTCCTCAATAACTCCATTGAGAAACGTTATTTTTACATCCATTTGGTGGATCTTCTACCCATTTGTGCAGTGAAAGAAATAATTGATGTAATGGATGAGTACCTTTCTGGAAGATCAAAGGTCTCCTCATTGTCAATCCCTTGAACTTGAGAGTACCCCTTGGCCAAAAATTTGGCCTTATACTTCTCTATGTTTTTGACTTATTCCTACTTAACCTTGAAGTTCCATCAAAAAACTACAACTGATTTATTGGTTGGTCTTTAGACCAGTTCCCAAACATTTTTATTTAAAATGGATTCATACTCCTCCACGATTGCATCAACCAATTACAAGTTTCTATACTGCTTCCTCGAAATAGTATGTCTCAACCTCTACAAGATCAAACGTTAGAGAAATGTAGCCACTGTATCAATCCGGTGACCTTCCCTACTTGGGAAAATTTGAAGGAACACCCACATTCTCCCTCATATCTTGCAAAAGTCTCTTAGCTTTCCTGGTTCTTTTCCTTCCTTCTCTGGATGGTTCTACATGAGTGGTTGTCTCCCCTCTGTACTCCTCAATTTGTGTCTACTCCCCAACTTATTAAGGCTCCTCCTTTGGAGCTAAAAGTTCCCCTTCTGGTGGGATTTGAAGCTTCCTCTCAAGAGAGTATGACATTATTTTCTCCTCATTGTTGAGGGATTTGCTCTCCTAGGGCTTTTTGGTGGAAACCCTAGCAGACTGAAAGTTGTCTAAACAAAGAAGCACGCATTCACACAACCATTACACTATAATAAGCAAATTCTAAATTATGAAGGATGTACCTCAGGTCCTACGTTTGAGAAGTTCCTCAAGGGTCCAAACCCTTCTTCACCTCCCTTTCGGTCCTTTGTCCTGAAAAACAAACAATTCCAAAGAATGCAGTAGTATATGGACAAAGATTTATACATAAATCATCTTTATGTTATAAAAGAAGGAAGTTAGTTATGAACTTTAAACAACCATTCATACATGAAATTCAAACATGAACATCATATACATAAAGAAGAAGCATATCGGGAACTAAGACGTGTTTCTTTATTATAGACAAATCGAATGTACAAAAGGAGTAATATCACCTAAGTAACCTTTTGCAGGCTCCAAGCAAAGCTTCCTTCCGGATCCGTCCAGCCTCAAGCCTCTAGCATATCTCCTTCCAAGACTCACTCCATGATGCCATAACTAGTGGATGAACATAAAATCACAAGGAAACAAGGGTTTCCTGTACAAATGGGGGAAGTGCAGAAGGCACAAGGGTCTTCAGACCTGGTCAGGGGGAAAATCTCAGTATAGTAACCTTTCTCTCTCTTCTCTCCTCCCTTAGGCCTTCCCTTTTATGTCTTTTTTATACCAATCCCAAAGTAGTTTTTTAGTTAGGAATTGGTTGGGAACAGTTGGGCCACGGGCACTAACAGGTGATCAACAGGTAAAACCAGCGATCTCCCCCCGAAAATAAGGATTTTTATATTTTTTTAAGTGTTTTAATACATATACACAGGTTGGGTATATGCGGACCCACGTATACACGCATTTAACTCAGGGAAATGTCGTGTACAGGGAATAAAACACTGTTTTTTAAATTTGGGACCAGGTCTAGAAGGAGGGGTTGCCCTAGGCCATGAGTGCAGCATCACAAACCATTAATAGTGAGATTTGAGATATAACACGATTACGTCCCGACCCGCATTCAAGATGGTGTACCGCTGCAATTAATTTGCTTTCAATCTGATGATGTCCATAAAATAGATGTGGATATCATACAAGAAAAATGCCCCCTCACATAGGAGTGGGCAAGAGATGTTCCACTATATGGAACCTCATCAAAAGACTCCTATAGTATGACACAAACTCACACATGAGCATCCCACCCAAACATGGCATATAAAAGATCTCAAAGCAAAACATGCTAGGACACATGAGTATCCCTCAACATATCAACAAGGATCTCAAACAACAATCATGACAAATCATTAACAAAAGTACATCACACAGATGATTCCAAATCACATCAGGCAGGAATCATGAAATCGAGTAAGAAACAAGAGTCCACATCAAGCATCATATAGGGATCTGTGCAGCACAATTCATAGCAAAAGAAGTACATGAACACATTGCATATACCTCACATCTTCACACCTGCATTCCACTTAGAAAGGTGGTTGAAGAATATAATGAGAGAATGATAAATTTGAATGCACCATCAGATTTTTGACGTCGAATAGTGTGAAATCAACTGTCCAATTTTTGAATTTTGAGAAGTTGAGAATATGGAGCTCAAGGAATCTATTAAATTCCCCCTAGATTCCTCAAAGATTCTACTCCATGGGTGGGCTAGAAATCTGCAACTCCAAAGGTGAATCTGACTTTGTCATTGTGATCCCTACGGAAAACCATGAAAAACGACTGTAAACTTGACTATATTTTGACATGGAGAAAAATTACCTCCTCAAGAAAATTGCAAAGGTCATGGTTTCGCTCCCTGTTTTTGCAGTGATCATGGTTACACCCTCATACTGAAAATGACCAAAAAATGCATAAGTCTTATTGAGACATGGATAATGCCATTATGTTCGTGATATCGAGAAGTGCTGAAAGCATATAAAATTTGTCAAAATCTGACAAAGTGAATTTTCACCCCTCCTGCAAAATGCAGCCTCGAACTGTGTGTCAAGATCAGCCTCCTCTGTCTTGAAATTCGTGCCCACTCTTGGTTATTCCATCTGTCCCCTAGTGCACTGGGAAATTGTTGGTTTTATATAAATTCTCAGGCAATTTTTCCAAGAAATTTGTTTGGTGCAGTGGTAAGTTTGGCAAATTGGTTGAGGAGGGGTCGGGGGATCAAATCCCCCCCCCCCACCTTCCTATTTTAACATATATTCATTTTCAACAACTGCACGCATATATATTTTTTGACAGCCACATTAATGGTTGATGGGGTCAGGTCCACCTTGGGTGGCCCGTCCATTAACCTCTGTCGGCATGAAACGTGATTGGTGTGCGGAATGCATTGTTTTATGCATTTAAATGGCGCATATATATTTTTTGGTTTAGTGCGCATGTTGGTACGTTGATTATGGTACATCTTGTCATGGGGCCGCCTGCTTGAGGGCCGGCCATGTGGGCAGGTAGGGTTCAACCCCCATTGGCACCCTTACCATATTTTCGTCGCTGTCATATTTTAGTGTGAGGTTTTTACAGTTGTGGGCCGGGTCCACTGGAGGTGGCCCGTGCCCACCCCATACGGTTATGGTATTAAACATAGAGAAGGGTGTGGCTAGCTGCCCACCCAACCTTTATTAATTTTTTTTTTTTTTGGGTGTGGTTGCGTTAAGGCCAGCGGTGGTCAGGTCCAGTTGGCCTTGATAGATAATCTGTGTGTTTTTATCTATATATTGTTGGGTGGCGGGGTGGGCCCGCCACCGGACAAGATATTGAAGTAAGTATATAACCAATATATGATATGTCTTTTTTATTATTTAAAGGATAGGGAGATTTTCCAACCTTTAGAAAATAAGGGATATTGGGAAAATTAACAAGGGCACAATTTCAACCAATTTCGGGAGCTAGGCTTCATGCCTTGGGGTTGGTCAAATTGTAGGACACTGAAACCTGTCCCACAGCCCAACTTTGACAAAAACTTTGAATGGCTCGTTCTCCCTCATACGAGCTCAGATTAATGAACCGTTCACACCTCCACGATCAGGACGACGAGATCTACGCTCTAGTCCTAGGTCAACATCATTTTGAACACTTTGATTTTCAAGCATTCATAAGCCCTCTTTTTCCTGTGTGTCTCTGGAGCCACCTGGTTCAGCATGGCTTCAAAAGACTACTATTTACTTTTCCTGGGAAAATTTCTCCATTCAGTTTCACCAACTAGACCGTGCCACCATCTGTGATATTCTTAATAACATACGGTCCCATCCAATGCATTTGGAGCTTCCCCGGGAATTTATCAAACTTACTATCATATAACAACACCAAATCATTCACCTTAAAGGTGCACAACTTGATATGCCAATTGTTCCAAGCCTTTTTGCGCTACTTTTGTACCTGTTGGTGGAATCCAACCAAAAACCGTTCTTCTTCGAGTTCTTCTAGCTATGCGAGCCTCTCCTCTAGGACTCCGCAGTCCGTCATACCTCTGCATTGCTATGCATAGACTAGGCATGATATATTCCATCAACATTACGGCTTCCACTCCATAGACAAGCCTAAAAGGAATTTGTCCCATCAGTTTCTTGCATGTCATCCTATAAGCCCATGAAACTGCGAGTATGCGCAGGTCCCAATCACTTCTTTGTGCACTGCATACTTTGTTCAGTGTGTTGTAGACCTTATTTAATGTTTTTTCACAGAGAACCTTCTATGCAATTATGCTCTCTACATATTGTCTTTCCAACATGAAGAGTCATTGCAGATTCCCCCCCCCCCCCCCCCAACACATGCTTATTGACCATACCTCTCAGCACGAAGTTCATGTGCATCCGCATAGGTTGTTTTCCATATACCTACACCCAGCTAGGCAGATGCACGCACAGACCATCCTTCCCATTGTATTTGTCTATTAATAGTATTTTAGGCTTCCCAAACCGTGTGTGCATCATTCTCCTACATTCGTGCAAGTTGTCAAAGCTCCCTTTGTGCATACCCCATCACATTGTGGGCGTTGCGCACACTCCCAGTTCAATGCTTGGAAGCATTACTTCTCTGACACTTCCCTTTAAAATCTATCCAAGAAGGTATCTACCTCACTTAACCCATCATTAGTAGGTAGAACTCTTACTTCTGTTGATATGAAGCGCAGTGACCTTGTCATCATATTACAATTAAGCGTGGTTACCTCATGTAACCAGTTCTTCCATCACTCTATCTCCTCATCAGAATCTGAAGTACAGGAGCTCTCGCGCTCCCATGAAATACTCCCAGCCACAGTAGGATTTAACCAGACTTTCTCTCATGTGGTTATCTTGTAGATGCAGTCCAAATCATCATCACTTTCGTAGTCGTGCACTGGCTCTGTATAGCGGGATCCTTCAGCAGGGTCCAGGGGTATAACTATGCGTAGAGATTTATTCTCAAAAATCATCTTGCGCTTCTTCAGATTAATCACCCTGTTCATGTCAGTGGCCCAATCAATTCCTAAGATTGTGGGGTAGGGATTGTCGTCATCAACAATATTTATCACTTCCAAGTCTGCTAGCGTGCTTGCTCCCTCAATATCCACATTAATTCCCTGCAATCACCCCATGGGTATTATTTTCTGTTGGTTCGCCATTCGCAGCTTAATAGGAGACCACTACAGCATAGGTCTCCCCATTCGCTCCCATGTCTTCTTCGGCAGAACATTCGCATTCGATCCAAAATCCAAAATTACTTGGTCCATCTCATATTCTCCAATCTGCACGGTTAACCTCATTTCTCTTCCCATCCTTGTCTTATGCTTTCCAATCTTCCGGACTACGTGTGGTTCTCCTGGCGTGGTGCCAGTGCATCTGTTAATAACTTCTTGTAATCCTTTTACAGCCTTACTGTCGCGCATGTTTCTAGGAACATCATAAGCATAGATGGGTCCATCTCCGGCTCCGATCTATTTTTGCTTCCTGAAGTGGAGCCATCAGCGAAGCTCTTCTTAGCTTCCATGAAGGTTTCCCGAGCATTCTCCAAATCAAACTCTGCTTGTTTCGCTAGAGCTTTGCAAACCCAAGTACTATCTTCTGGCTGTTTTCCTTTGTCATCTCCCATCGTGATTCCACTTCGGAGCCTAATGTTCACATTTGGATCTTCCTTGCACATCTTAGACCTCATCATCTGCAGATTCTGAGTCAGAGGAGTTGGTAGTTCTCCTTTGTCACAAATCCTAGTTATTAGCATAGGACGATCATCCGTATCATGATCAAACAAGGTATAATTAAAACACAATGAATGCGTTGGGTTCATACAATCGTGGGCATAATGTCCTAGCCCTCCACAATTGTAGCATATCAGTTGTCTGCGACCTCTTCTAGGTCCCCCTCCACTTCAGCCTCGTCCTTGCCCCTGAAATCCTGTTTGTGCCACTCCTACGTTATGGTCTAGGGGCCGTGTTTCAGCCTAAACTTTGTAGGTGGGAGTTCTATCCATAATCAACTCATAGCTTCTACAAGTGCGCTCATCATGTCCCACCGATCTACAAAAGTTACAGAACAAATGTTGCGAATTCTTCGTGTACTTCTGTAACAAATGGCAGTTGTCTATAGCATGCTTTCCACTTATTTGACAAATCGCACACCACAAAGCATGCATCATGCTAGGTCCTACTTGTGCTTCCGACCTTAACAGCATCAGTCCTCCTCCTGCGAGGTAATTTGCGAACACCGAGCAGTGGTCCTTATCATGACCGTGACCCTTGCATTTTATGCACCACACCTATTTACGCACTTCTGGTCGAGTTTTCCTGTCCTGTTTCAGACTCTGCATCTCAAGGCATAAGTTCTTCAACTGCGCATGGATCTGCTAAACTCCTAAGTTAGGATCCTACATTGGTGTCTCATGCAGCCTCATCGCGATCCCTAAGGCCTCTGCCTGAGTTGTCAACTTCTGTTGTGATAGCGCACTCCTTAAATGTGGCATTAGCGACGCTACAAACCACTCGTGGTGCTGTCCATTCGTCAGATTCATATTAGCTTCATGAATCATACATTTCAGCCTCTGATCCAACTCCCAAGGAGTCTTGCCTAGTAGCATCATGATCTCTTTGAATCCAATGATCGACTGTGCTTCATACTTCAACCTACTAAATTCCTTATTTGGCGCAATTTGGATATCCATGATTCTTGCATTCGGATTATCATTAAAGTGCTTGATATACCAGGTCAGTGTGCAGTCCTGCAGGGTGCTAACCAGTGTCACTTTCTTTATATTGTCATCTGTAACTCCCTACGATTTCCATATGGCTCTTACAATGAACCAAAATTGGTTCGGATCCTCATTTCCCAATCCCTTGAACATGGGCAACTTTATCGTTCATGCCATTTTGAATTGCGGTGGTGGTGGAAGTGGTACGGGTGAAGCCGGTGGTGGTGTGGGTGGGGGTGGTATTCACGGAATCCTTTGCCTTATCAAATAGATCGTACTTTGTGGAGAGACCTTCACAAGCTCTTCCTCATCCCCTCATGGAGGTGAAATCAAGGGGCTATTTTCTGGTCCCTTACTTCCTTCGTTCCTGTAAGTTTTTCCACTTCTCGTAGCTCTGAACATCAAGGTAATTGCATAACCTTCTTTTCACACAATAACATTTTGATCCAAGTGTTCAAAGGCTTTACGTACTTACCTCACAGTCCTTTGAGAAAGCATCGCTCTGCCTCGCTATAGCTGACTGAGGTGTCAACCACAAACTCAGTAATGAATCCTCCTACAATTCGATCGAGCCAATGATCAATGACGCGTGCAATCTTATCCTCCGATGCTTCCAACCTGCGCACTAACTTTGGGGTCCACACAATAGGAAAATTGAGCTTCCACCTTCGTTGGCTATCTACTAGCTTCACGATCCACTCATACAGCTCAGTAAGGAAAGACACGAGGAAGATTTCATGGATTTCTGTGTATAGGTAGCAATCCAACCACTCTTCTTTCGAAAGCCGTGGATTCTTGTTCTCCTACACCGTGAACTCATGGATTCTTCTGTCCAACCAGCCTTCAATTTCCTTCTTATTTGGATTCCAATGATATAACAGAAGACATCTCTATGCAGATTCTGGTCCTGGCAATGGAACTCTTAGCCTTGGAGACGTTTGGCCCAAAAATGGACCCAAAACACTCCCAAAGTCTCCAAAGTTTGCTTAAGATCATCCAAAGATAGAAACAAGTGAGGGAGGAGAGCCCTTGGAAGGGAAGATATACACTATCGGGAGCTAAAACACATCAAAATCATGTATCGGAGGTTTAAACTCAAGAATGCACAACAACCATTAGATCTGGCTAATCAACGGCCTAGATCTAAGCGGAAAATCGCAAATTGGCAAGCAGAGAGGACTTCAGGATAGGCGGAAGGCATCGCCGATCAGCGATCGTTGACGATCGGATCGGCGGGTCGTAATCAACGAAGGCAAGTCAGTGATTATCAGCACAGACCAAGGGGAATGAGTGATTGCAATTGACGATTAAATGTGGACCGTCGATCGTGCGTGCAGATCGACGGCCCACATTACATCACTGGATTGCTATCGGCGGAAACCATAAGGGGTGGGGCCTTTACATATATATGTATGTGACCTGACTAGCAGATCTAACGGCATTTTAAATGATGTTTCATAAAATTTCATGTCTGCGCCAAAGCCATTTTTAATGCATTTTTCATGTATTTCGTTATATAATGAAATAAAAAGGGAAATAGGGCAGCACTGAACAAAAATGTATAATCTTTCAAATCTACCAAAGCCCATTTTCAATGTATTTTTGTGTGTTTTCGTTTTTTAAACGAAATACAAAGGAACCTTGAGGCAGTGCAATAGTGATGAAACCCAGACCCGAAAGGGTGCGGGAAGTGAAATATATATTTTTTGAAGTCTGCAAAAGGCTAATTTTCCCGTGTTTTCAGTTTTTTTTAAGTGTAAGTCAAAATACAAAGGAAGCAAGGGACCCAACCTACTTGCAACATGCGACAGTGACCCAAGGGCCGACCCGATAGATAATTAAACCATACTTGAGGACTTTTGAAGTCCGAAAGAAGCAAAATGGGCGGGATTTCTTAGTATTACAACGTTTTCTATATACAACAAAAAACAATCATTATTAAGAATTTTCAAGATATCACAGAAGCCCGAATAACCATTCAATCACCTAAAAGAGGTCGAGAGATAGAGACAGAAAGCTGGAAGTGGAAAAGTGACAACACAACATGATGCAGCCCGCAACAAAAGTGATCAAGGAGCATAGACAGCGCAACACAACCAAATCAACCAGAAATGATCAAGGAACCACAACACAACAAAGCCAGAACAAATAGAATGATTGTGGGGCATCTCTGACATAGGAGACCTCCTAGACAACACAACAAACTACCCAAAATATCTGAAAGCGGTTACTCTTCTGTCAGAAGAAGAAACCTTCGAGCCCATGCTTTCCTAGAGGGCATCAAAGTTGTTAAAGAGACAAAGGGATAGATTGATACCTCTCGAGCCTCAGAAGGCTCAAGAGCATTGTAAAGAGCTATAAATATCTGAAAGTAATATGTAACATGGGTTCAACTTCTGGAGATTATTCCTCCTCTGTTCCTTCAAGCTTCTCATCTTCATTCTAGCAATATAAGCTTCTTTTGCCATTATATGTTCAATGTCCATTCTCTTTGTTGTTCTATGCTTGCACTTGAACAATTTTTTCATGTTTTCTTTGTGTCTAAGGCCAGATAACTGTCATCTTATCTCTTCTTTGATAAAGTAGATTTGCAAGCCTCTATGTTGCCTATAGCTAGCCATCCATATTTGGTCATATATGCATCTGCCAGTATAGTCAGTATTCTCTTTTGCTGCCTGTAGCTAGCCATTCCTTTATGTTTATGTATGCAATCTGCTGGTATAGTCAGTATTTTCCATCTATCCATTGAATTTATAAATTATTGAGCATTAGTGGTCTAAAGCCTTCTATTGGTGAGAGCGTTCATGCATGCCTTGAGTGAAAACAAAGCTAAAATGGTTATCTAACTTGATCCAAACCATCATTTATTCCAATAGTTCAGAGAACAATATTGAAGATTATAGGTTACCACGAATCTCTTAGCTACAACCTAGGAGAATTTCTTGGAGTGCTAACATAATTGGCGTCATTGGCGGGGAGAGGAAACTAAAGCTCAACTTCCCTGGGAAATGACACAGATCCAGCTTTGATGATAGACAAAGTCAGGGCACGTTTTTTGTTGTAATCCTCTATCTAGCGACTCCACTGGAGTTTGAACCTCTTGGTGACTCCACTTCATAGTTCTGGCTCAGTTTGTGAGGCATACTTGGAGAAATCCTCAGAAGCTACAAGCTGACCTAATACCTGACCTTGAAAAAATCATCAAAGAGAGAAAGGTATTATAGAAAGGAGCATCAGGATCAGGTAAACCTAAACAATCTTCTATATCTCTTCAAGAAAGGCTTGTAATAGAACAAATACATGTTGAGAGTATAGCATCTAATACTAGCAGTGAAGAAAAACTCTCAGAGATTCATAAAGTTCCTTATTCTTTAGGTTCTCCTTT
>APFE031655133.1:0-19717 GCA_000404065.3 Pinus taeda
ACTGGGACTACAAGTTTGAAAGTCCACTTGAAATTCCTGGTAAACCAAGGAATAATGCTTATAGTTTATTATTTGCAATATGCACCAACATTTTTTTCATAATAAGTTAATTATTATATTGGTTGGCAGAATAAAGGCTACTTGTGAAGAAGTAGAACCGTAAGAAGCCATCTTAGTTGTCACATGATATCTGTAAAAGCAAGGTCACATGTCATTTCCTATGTGTGACCAGAGATAATCTGGCTGTTAAAAGACTAGCGGCACAGAGAGTCCAATTATTGCAAGATAAACTAGCGGCACAGAGAGTCCAATTATTGCAAGATCAACTAGCGGCACAGAGGGAAGCTTTATCAACAATTAGCGTGTCAAATTTTTGATCTGGGGATGAACTGGACTCTCCTTAAGCAATGGATAATATGGAGTGCAAAAGATATAATTATGGAATGGAATGTGATTAAGTTGAAAAGAAAAAAATTACCTACAGCAAAACACAGAGGGTTGTCCATCTTTATTTTGGTAAACAAAGGTGGTTTTTTTCTTATATGTTGGTCTAGCAGAGGAAAAACACAGATGGATGTCCATATGTATTTTGGTAAACAAAGATGGGTTTTTTTTCTTATATGTTGGTCTAGCAGAGGAAAATATTTTCACAGATGGAAAACACTATGCCCATATATTCCTGCAATAAAACATTATGTCCATATATATTCCTGCAATAGGATGCAGGAAATAGGATGTGGGAATGACTTGAAAATGTAATCATAATTTCATAATTGGAGCAATGTGTTTATTTAAGTATTTTTAATTTGAATATTAACATTGTATATGCACTTGATTTTTTTAGTAGGACCAATATGTTTATGCATTTTTAATTTGAATATTGTTGTATATACAAGGTTTTTGTGAAAATAAATAGATTAATAAGGAATTTAGACTTATGTGATCCATAACATTGTTTAGAGATCTTCGGCGAAATCACATAAATACTCTTTTGTCGACGCATTTCGAACCAACCAACTTGTCCTGACGATGAACCACACTGGTTGGTTCGAAATGCGTCGACAAAAGAGTATTTATGTGATTTCGCCGAAGATCTCTAAACAATAAATAGATTAAATTGATGAGTTAGTAGATGAATTCAGATTTGTGTAATTAAAATGATTTTTCAATTTTAAGATGTTAAGACTGATTGATGGGTTGGTAAATTAATGATTTTTAACATGGTTAGTAAATAAATTAATTGATGTGACTTGTAAATTGTGATTCTCTCTTTTTGGATAAAACATATTCCAAATTGTTTATGATAAATTTTATTTTCAAATGGTTTAGTTTTTGCATTAAATTATCATATAATTGATTTATTGATTTATGCATGGCACTACCTTTGGGTGATTGAAATTTTGTGTATTATGAATTGAATGCATTGTAGTTCTCTTTTCTTTATGATTTAATACATTACAATTTCCACGTGATAAAGTGAGATTTAATATATCACAACTTTCACATGATAAAGTGTATTTTGAGGTCTAGTTTTTACCTTAATTTTAATTTTTGACAATTGTGATAGAGATTTTGGCTATTATGAATGAATGCCTTTGCTTTGGATTGGAAATTTCACATGTTAAACTGATTGATTTATACGTAACACTATCCTCTGGTTTTGAATCTTATAAATTTTTTTAGAATTGTGATCAAAATTTTGGATGTTATGAATGAATGTTTTTGCTTTGGATTGGAAAGTCCATATGGTAAACTGTGCTTTGAAATGATTTTATTCTCTTTAAAGTTTATACATAGTTGTAGCCTCAAGTGCTAAAATCTTACATTTCTCTCAGAACTAATATGAATGAATATATTTGTTTTGAAGTGGAAAGTGATTGCATGTTACAATTGTATCAAAATGTACAAAAAAAACTATATACATTATCCTAAATTGTAGATTACAATGTAGTTAAAATTGAGGTTCAATTCAAAATTAAAAAACCTTAAAAGTATGAATATAAATTGTAGTTAAATAAAATCTAGTACAAATTATCTAAAAAATTTAAATTACAATGAAATGAATTTTTTCCACTATAGAGAAATTGATCCATATTTAAATTCCAATGAAATGATTATTTTTTCCATAATACAGATCCATATTTAGAAATTTAAGGAGATGAAATGTGAAGCAAAAATTTAATAATCTTTTGATGGAAAATAAAAGTTATTTTGTGTCATTCTTGTTTCAGCTAGTTTTAGGTTTGTTTTAACCAACAAATAAATCTATCGTAAGCTACTTGTTTGTTCTACCTAATAATAAAAATATCCTAAGTTGTTCCAATTTAATGTACAATAAATCCATAATCCATCTTGAGCTTGCAAAGAGCAAAGTCTAAAAAGTTAAGTTTCAAATTCAACATTCTTTATTCTATAAATGGTTAAACATTTATTAAAATGATAAAAAATGTAAACAGAGTTGAGCTTAGTTGAGCTATAATCTAACAGACGCTGAAACCAATAATGCATGGATGAAACAAGAAAACAAGTTTTCCATTAATATGTGTATAAATTAATATTTTAAGAATGAAAATTTGTTTTAATTATTTTTTAAAGGATATTTTTTTCCTAAATAGATGGGCGCACTATTTTTATTCATTTAAAAATATTGATATGTGTAACTCTTTGAGTTGCCGAGATAATACGATAAACAAATACACACATTGTTCTTCTCTCATTTCAACATTAAGTCTCGTCGCTTTTATATATATAAATTTGTTGCAACATAAGCTTTGGAAATATACACCTTCCTTTAGAAGAAAGGAAAGGTTTGAAGTTGTTGTAGGAAGGAAGTTGGGCAACCAAAATGGATTCACACTATAGAGTCACAAACACCATACCTGTATTGTCAAAAGCATTGGGTTACACTACGCTAGGATTAGGAATGAAAAAAATTGCAAACGCTATGCCCATTAGAGCCTTAGATTGGGCACCCTCAATCTTACACCACTTGGCAGGCCCAAATGTCCCAAATATAGTTGCTAGAAATTCCTAGATCTAATGGCCAAGATCACCTAGATCAGATGAACAAGATCTACCAAATCTCACAACCACGATTTCTCAGATTGTACAATTAGAAAGATCCATATTTTATAGCCAAAATTTTCTAGATTGGAAGACCAAGATCTACCATATTTGATGGCTATGATTGCTCCAATTGGACAACAAAGATCTACTAGATCTGACGACTAAGATTGCCCAGATCGAATGGCCAAAAATGGCATAGATCTGATGGGTACAATTTCTCAAGTTGGATGACCAATATTGCCCAATAAGACGACCAAGATCTATTAGATTTGATAGCTGTGATTACTTAAATTGTACAACCAAGGTCTACTAGATCTGATGGCCATGATTTCTTAGATTGGATGGCCAAAATGGCCAAGATTTGACAACTATAATTTTTCAAATCAGATGACCAAAATCTACTAGATATGATGACTATGATTGCTCAAATTGGACGACCAAAATCTAGTAGATCTGATGGCCAAGATTGCTTAGATCGAACAACCATAATGGCCCAGATTTGATGGCTATAATTTCTCAAATCGGATGGCCAAGATTTACTAGATATGATGGTTATGATTGTTTAAATTGGACGACCAAGGTCTACCAGAGATATGACCATGAATGCATAGATTTTATTGCCAGAATGACCTAGATCTGATAACTACAATTTATCAGCTCAGACAGCCAAGATCGACTAGATCTACAACCATGATTTACCAGTTTATACGACCAAGATCTACCACATATGACGACTATGATCGCTCATATTTGACGACCAAGATTTGCTAGATTTTACGGCCATGATTGCGCAAATAGGATAGTTAAAATGGCCTAGATTTGACAGCTACAATTTCTCAAATTTGATAGCCATGATCTCTTAGATCTAACGAACACAATTTGTCATACTTGATAGTTGTGATCACTCAAATTGGATTGCCAATATATACCAGATATGACAGTTAGAATGGCCTAGATACGAAGATTGCAATTTCTCAAATCATACGCCCAAGATTGCCTAGATCTAATGACCATGATTTACCATATTGGATGGCCAAGATTTGTCAGATTTGATGGTCCATATTACTTTGATTGAACAATCGAGATTGTCCATATCAAATGACCACCATCACCTATATATGATTGTCACAATTTCTCAGATCTGACAGTTAAGATTTATTTGATCAAACTACCAAGATTGTCTTGATTAGAAGTCTAAGATCGCCCAAATTTGACGATCATGATTTCTGAGATCAAACGATTGATATTGCTCTGATTAAATGGCTGAGGTTTTCTAGATCAAAGGGCCAAGATTTCCTAGATCTAAGGGCCATTATTTACCAAATCAGATGGCTTCGATTTTTTAGATTTGACAGTCACAATCGCTTTGACTGAATGGCTGAGATTGTCCATATCAAAGGGCCAAGATCTCAGATTTGACGATCAAGATCATTTTGATTGAATGACTGAGATTTTCCATATTAGAGGACCAAGATCAAATTGGATGGCCATGATTTTTCATATTTGACAGTCAAGGTCACTTTAATCGAACGACCAAGATTGTCTAGATTGGATGGCAAAATTTTCCCAGAGCTAGAGCCCTTGATTTGGGTAGTGGATCTTGCGCCACTTAGAAGTAGGTTGATAATTGATGTGTATAAGTTGGTCGGCACATGGCATCCCTGGAGTCATAGATCGATCAATGAATCAATATGTGATTTGTCGCAACATGGGAACTTTGCCAACTGGAGGCGTTGTTTGGTAATTTTGTAGGAATGGACATTTGTGAGGTTTATAAAGGTTTAGTGTGATTTAATTTTAATGTGAGGGAGGAATTCAATGCAGTCCCTAGAGGAGATGCACACCCTGCAAAACCTCAACAATGTAGACTGCCATTTAAATAAGCTGATGGGCATATAGCTGTAGTATTCTCCTTAAAGAGCGGGAATTAAAAAATGGTAGACTTGTCCCACAACAAATTTAGGGGCTCAATACCTTTGAAAGCAGTCGATCAACACAATATGCAATAGTTGGTTTTGTCGCACAATTCATTGAGCGAAGTGATACCCGCTTCAATCATCGTGATGTTAGCTTCAATACCTCTTTTTTGGGACATTTGACGTGATTGAAGACTCTGGAGCTCAATGAAAATCAATTTAACGGAGGAAACTCAATACATTTCTAAATCTCACGACTCCATTGGAACTAAACCTATCCCATAGCTTTCCCGTTGTAACAATTTTGGACTTGACCATCAACAAAACTCACCACAAATATGATCACTCTCATAAATTGGATTTGTTTTGTTATATCTTATAATCTTCTTAAACTAATAAATTAGCCACGTTTTTAGTAATAAATTAGTCTTGCAGTAAAATCATGAGAAAAATGCATAGCCTAAGATCACATATGGTATATAAGCCACTCGCCTTAGGATGCAACGGGTATATTATTGTGTTTAAATTTAAAAATTGAAAACTATATATTAAAATTTTCTTTGAAGATTAAAGTCTTGAAAAGCATATCATAGTTACATCACAATCAATTTATGTTAGTAAAAGGGCGCAACATTGCCTTATGGTTATTCCCATGCCTATTCTCAGTATAGAAATATCATGGTATATATTAAAGTTTTTATCGTTGATGTGATATCTCTCAACTAATGTGGTATTAATTTCTCACATAAAAAGCATTTACATAGTAGAAATAAAATAATTTTCTAGGTGTATGTTGGGCGATCTCATATCGAATGATTGTATCATCTATGTTGACTTGATGGTATAGGTTTGGTAAGATTATTTGTTGACTTGATGGTGTAGTTTTGGTAAGATTATATGGTAGTTTGTACCACTAAATTCATCCTATATTGTGCATGCCATGAATTACAAGCATGTCACCTCCAAGGAGTTTGTGGTACACTACTTGCTTAAGATCAATAAGAGTTAATGAGGTTTGACTCACTTGACCACATAAATAACAAGTACAAAATAGATTTGGATTTACATGGGCCCAAATTGAGGTATTCTAAGTAACTATGGTCTAATAGTAAATTTGCACCCATAATTAGATCTATAAATGTCGGAATTACCCAAGAATATTTCCAAAATGTCAAAATGAGTCAAACTTGGTGAATAAGGGATAAAAAGAATCCAAGGACCCCACCTAAGTGTTAGACATCATAATAAGGCCCCAGTATATGATAATGTGAAGGGTATTACAAGAAAATCTTGATCACATTAAAGTAATAATTGAGAGGTATTATTTTGTCATTGGGCAAGTTACACATGAATCTAATGTAGGTTTGATCCACATAATGCACTCCCTATTCTACATAGGCACATATTAGTAATTGAGGATGAAGGAGGTGAAGATGTTAGGTTAGATGCATAAAGGGAAAGAGAAGGGAGGTGGAAATACTAGGGTGACCTTATTGAGTGAAGAGGAGAGAGGTGACTATTCTAAGCTAGATTAGTGAGGGCAAAAGAGTAGGGAGAGTACTAAGTATTATTAGTATGATCACGAAAGTGACCATGTAGCTACAATTGACCACTTAAAAAACACTCAATGTCTTGCAGGAGAAGCATGGTTGTTGACTAATATTCCATCTTCTTAATTTGGCCCTACTCAAGATAATGATCCATGAGGAGACCAATCAAATGAACAAAGTAGAAAAATGATCAAGAGCTTGGAGAGATGGAAGTGAAATTGACTACCTTGAGTAGGCTTGAGTTGTCAAGGAGAGTAACAAATGAAGCATAGGAGAATTACAATGCCATAAACCCTTGATATAGCCATTAATATTAGATAATAGATGGCCAAGTCGGCCCTATAAAGGTCGTATTGAAGTAGAGTTTTAATTTGACTTGTTATATCCTTATTGAAAACACTTACAGATAAGAAAAATTGTATTAGGGCACTAGTGAAATATGGATGATAGAGGAGAGACCTACATCAAGTGTTTGGATGATAAGGGAATGAGGGATAGGAGAGGGAGAGTTAGAGCTCCTCTAAGCTAGTTGAGAACAATGAAGATGTGACAAAGTGGGAAGCCCATGTGGATTTCCCTTGAGGATAATCATGTATTAAAATAAAAATAAAAGTAAGTCTTGATAAGCCTTACCTAGTCACACAAACTTTTGAGTAATAAGGAAAGGAAGTAAACTTTGAAGAAGATAGGATACTATACTAAAGAGACAAGGGATAAGCTTGGAAGTGATATTTGGAAGGTGAAAAAAGGGAACGGGATAATAAAAACAAAATAATTCATCCTCTTATGAAATAACAAGAGCTCTTCCTGAAAGGTATATAGAATCATCCTCATTGCATCAAAACAAGGGAGGCCATGGAGGATGTTATACTTCAAGTCTCATGGGAGAAATGAAAATTGGAAGGGTGGCCATGGAGGAAGTTCTACTTCAAGTCTCATGGGAGAAATGAAAATTGGAAGGGTGGCCATGGAGGAAGTTCTACTTCAAGTCTCATGAGAGAAATGAGAAATGTGTATTCATTATCTCGGTGGCAAGGGATTAGGGAATTTCAATGACTTTTAGAGGTCTTGTCTTATATTTTTAAAACTTAAATGGTCCAAGGAGTGGTTGAAAAGTGCATAGTGTTGAGGGCATGCTATACATGAGTTTTTATGATGTTACAATCACTCATTTTATCATGGAGTCATTGTAGAAAATTTCAATAAAAAACAAATTCACTACATTAAACTTTCATTTACTAAATAAGGGTATGTTGGGAAGGTTAAAGGAAAGGAATTGGGCATGTTTCCAGGGAATCTTCGGGGAGAACTCAAAGAGAGATTCAATTATGAGGTAATTTTTATCAGGGCTTGCCCTAAGGATATCTATAAATTACACCTTTGCGAGGAGTGAGGAGAGACTTCTAAGACAAAGCGAGCATGAGGGATTTGAGGAAGCCATGGTTTGAAACATTGTAGGATGAGAGAGGATAGGAGGGTCAAAAGTTTTTTGTCGGCTTTTCATTAGAGAAATTTTGAGGTAAAAAATGGGCCTAAAAAAATGTTCAACAACAATTAACTTTATAAGAACCACTAGGATTCAATATGATGCTATCAACCATGGGAAATGATTCACCATTTTTCGAGTAAAAAAAAAACTATTTTATCAACTCATATTTTCAACTTATCTCCCTATGATTTTACTCAAATTTCGAGCAGGAGTACTTGCTGGATGCAGAATTTAATTTTGCATCCAAGGAGTACCCATGTTGCATACTTTTGATGGACCCTACTCATGAAAAATGTGAAACACATGAAAAAAAGTGATTTCAATCACATTTTTTCATGTGTTTCACATTTTAGGGTCCATCGAAAGTATGTAACATGGGTACTCCTTGGATGTAAAATTAAATTCCACATCCAACGAGTGCTCCTACTCGAAATTTGAGTAAAATCATAGGGAAATAAGTTGAAAATATAAATTGAAAAAATAGTTTTTTTCTTTTTTCCCTCCAAAACTTGATGAGTTAATCTAATCTTATTTTAATATTTCCACTATTATTTTATAATATTCCTTAAGAGGCCCTTTTTTGATCTCAAAGTTTCTTTAATGAAAAATTACTTCAGTCCAAGGAGAGGGAAAGGTGCATTCAACATCATTCAAGATAAGAGGGGAATCATGCTTGGGTTTGTTTGGAGAGATACTTACCTAATGAATTAGGAGATTGGTGTCAAGGTCAATGAGGTTAGGGAGGAATCCTATGGAGGGAACTCCTTCTTAGGATATGAAACAATCATAACTTTTATCTAATAATTAGTGGATATGACTACTTATTTACAGTTGACTAATGACTCTTCCGTTGTAATTGCTTCATAGAATCGTAAACAAGAAATGAGTGTAATGAAACATTTTACCTAAACAATAGTTAATTTAGAGTACAAGACAAGAATATATTATCTAAAAACGTTGTACAAGAGGCAGTAATTAATGCTTACATGAAAAATTACTAACAAATGTTTAACTTATCGATGCTTAAACTCGATATAAGAAGTAAACTTATACCTAAAATACAATGCATCTACCATTCAAAATGATAGACATTTAGACACAAGCCAAGCTCCTAGCATAACTTCCACATAGCATGTCAGATGAGTGCACATCTCAACATACCCATTGCAACAAATACATATTATATTCCAATGATTTTGTAGTGGTAATTTTACATCTCAACACACTCATATAGATGAAGTGTTGCACAATATTCAAATATTTATCTCAACCACAATACCCTCTTCGCCCCAATGATTTTAATAAGTATTCATGTCAACAATGTTACAATCCTAGTTGACAAACATCAAGGCAAGTGGAACACAACCCGCCCTTTAGTTCAAACCCTTCTCCCAACCAATATATAAGCTAGGGAAAAGGTAGCTCCTCTTAAGAATAATGCTCCCCACTTTGGAGAAAATCCCTAAACATAAATCATGGTGGTAGAAGGAGGTGCATGACAACAATACTTGATTACATATTTAAACATCCTTTCACTCCTCATATTGTACAAACACAAGTTCCTCCAAATCAAATTTCAAGGAACATTCTCAAGCCTCTTTGCCCCATTGTTTCTAATAAGAATAGATGTCAACAATGTTATGGTGCTATTTGACACATATCAAGGGAGGTGGAACCTATCCTTAAGTTTCAAAAATAACCTTTCCTCCTTCAGTTCAAGCCCTTATATCAACCAACCATAGAAATTCGGGATAAGGTAGCCTCTTCTAAGAACAATACTTCCTCCTTTGGATAATAAGGCTAGTTAAAACCTAAATCATGGTGGTAGGAGGCATACGTCAATAAGGACTTCTTTTGATTAGATATTTAAACAATTTTTCACCCCTTACAAACCTGGTTTCATCTAAATCTATCAAAATTACTTACCCAAATTTGAAGGGAACATTTGAGAAAATACTTAGCACTACTTAGGACATTTTCACCATGCCATCTTCTAAGTTCATTAACAAGAACAACATCTTATTTAAAGTCTTTTCTATTATCTATAATAGGGAACTCGCTCTGGTGGTTGCATTAACTCTGTTAAGCTTTGATATGGAGGCTATGCTTATTAGTAGGATAGTTCATCCAACACTTTGACATACCGAGGGAACTCTTGTAGTTGGTTCTATCAACTCTTTTAAGCATTAATATAGAACCCAATCTTATTAGTAAAATAGTTTATCCAAAACTTTGACATACCAAGATCGACTGTTATTTCATATTTCATATAAAAAAACGTGAACAAAAGAAAAATGAAACATATTTACTTTACCCTATGCTAAATATATGTTTTTTTTGTGGATTTGCATTTTACTTAAAATAAATTAGAGCTTTCTCAATTTTGTATTTTGTTATTTTTATTTATGATAAAATTTATTTCAATTAGTATATAAAATAGCCACCATCATATCATATTTAAACACGGATGTTATAAGTTTAGAATGCACTTACTTCTTTATGTAACATAAAGAATATAACAAAAATGCCTTACCATGATATTATTATATTAATGTAAATTTAAACTCAGTCCCAAAGTTGTTTTTGTTTTCAAATAGAATACATTACCTTCATCTCATTTGTTAACACATGTAGTGCCTAATAAAGCTAACAAATGAAATAGGTGGAGAGTTTCGCTATAGAATTTGGTGGAAAGTTTAGTTGTAATGTGATCAGAGTTTTGGAAAATATTTGTCGATCAGTCTAAGTTTAGAGGGTGAAGAAAAAGCACGGGGATCCCTATCATGTAATCAGCCAAAATTGAACACTCTCTCCAGCAATCACATTTCCTGTCGATCTCATGCTTCTTCCGTGCTTAGTTACAATGATTGTGAAACAACAACAAACTCCTTCCTCTCTCCATCCAACAAATAAAGTATTCCAAATCGATCTTTCCACGCTCTGTAACCAAATCCATGCAAACATGACCATCATGGAACCACAGGGTGACCCTTAGTGAATTGAACCACGACTCCGCTTCCGATCCGACCTACCGTTCATAGAACAGGGGGATTGAACAATGGGAAAATGAAGCAATGGCCACGACCACCCTGAATTCCATCCCACATGCATTACAAAGATAGTATCCAGAGATTTTACAAACTACCAACTAGCCACTAAAAAAAATGAAGTGTCCGATTGCACCACGTTTCGCAATGTTAAAAAGTAGCACTAAACCAACCGTTTATAGGATGCCAATTGGTGCCCTGTAAGCTATCTTTCCAAGTGTTAGTAGATGAATTGTAGAGAGAGATGGTGCCAGGTGTCCATAAATGAATGGTCCACGTGGTGGAGGAAGATAGCCAACGTGGTTCCTTGTAGCCCAGATTGACTGTCCATGTGGTGTGCCAAATTGCTCAATTTGTGGTGTGCCAAATGGCTCTGAATTGAGCAGTGAGATTGAAGCCAAGTGTCAACAAATGAACGGTCCATCTTATGCCAAGTGTCAACAGAGGAATGGTGCACCATACGCCAACTGTCAATAGTTCAACTGTCGTGCCAAATCACAGAGATCTCAGTCGTCAGAGCTTCTAGATCTGGACCGTCCGATGTGCCCAATCTATACCGTCAGATCTACATATTCTCAACTGTAAGATCCATTCAATCTCAGCCATCCGATCTGCATTCTCTGGACCGTCACATCTGCATAATCTCAGCCGTCGGATCTGTGCGATCTGGACCGTCAAATCTTTGTAATATAAGCCGCCAGACCTGGATGATCAGGACCGTCAGATCTGCTGAATTTTAGCCGTGAGATCTACCAAATCTCAGCCGTCAGATCTGCGGAATCTCAGCTGTCCGATCTATTGAATCTCAACCATCCGATCTGCACTCTCTGGACTATCAAATCTCCTTAATCTCAGCTGTCGAATAGTCTATATCTAGACCATCCGATCTGCATAATCTCAGCCGTCGAATATTCTTGATCTAGACCATCTGATCTGCATAATCTCAGCCGTCGAATATTCTTGATCTAGACCATCCGATCTGCATCATCTCAACCATCTGATCTACTTAATATCAGTGGTCAGATCTACGCGATCTGGACCGTCAGATCTTTGTAATATCAACCTCAAATCCGCTGAATTTTAGCCGTCAGATCTGCATAATTTTAGCCGTCAAATCTATCAAATCTCAGCGGTCAGACTTGCAGAATCTCGGCCGTCCAATACATTGAATCTCGACCATCCAATATTCACTCTCTAGACCGTCAGATCTTCTTAATCACAGCCGTCAAATATTATAGATCTAGACGGTCCGATCTGCATTATCTCAGCCATCAAATCTAGAAAATCTCGATGTCGAATCTTCATAATCTCAGCCGCCGAATTTCTGCGATCGGAACCGTCAGATCTTTGTAATATCAACGGTCAGATCTAAATGATCAGGACCGTCAGATTTTCCTAATCTCTGCTGTCAGATCCGCCTAATCTTAGCCATTGGATATGTGAGGTATTGACCATTAGATCTACTTGATCTAACGCTTTAGATCTGCGCGACCTAGACTGTCAGATCTGCGTAATCTTAGCCATCAGATCTGCACGGTCTGGACCATCCGATGTGCTAGATCTTAGCCGTAAGATCTGCACAATCTTGACTGTCCAATCTACTTGATCTCAGTCGTTAGATGTGCGTGATCTGGACCATCAGATCAACTTAATCTCAGCCGTCAGTTTCATGCGATGTGGACCATCATATGTGCTAAAATTTCAGTCGTCCGATTGGTGCATGGACATTCTCTGCTAAGATTGGTGTTCCTGATTTCGAGATTGTTTTCTCCGGAAAGGGTTTGGTAATGGAAATTCCGAAAATGGTAGTAGCGGGCAAAGGGCAGTGGATGGAAATCGCTCATTTCCGTAAGATTTGAGTGAAATCCTTTGCCAAATTCAACTAGAAAATATACTAAGGAAATCTCTAAAAAAGTGGAAGGAAAACTCCAAAATGCAGAATGTGTGTTCCTCTCCAAAATCTGGTCCTTGAATCCCAAAATGGTATCAGCCACCGAAAGGGACAACAATGGGCGGCCACTGCAGGAACGAGAATTGTTGGTCCTAAACCTCTGAGTAGGCCGACCCCTAGGCAATCCCCTAATCCTTCAATTTTCCTGAGTTCCATCAATCCTTATGATGAATGCATTGAATGGTGGAAGACAGGAATGGTTTGAAAGTAGCAAACATTGTGTTTATATTTCATGGCTCCTCAGAGGATTGACAAAGCGTACAAATTCCAGAAATTCTCCCCAGGAATCGAACCTGCGTTTATCATTTCCGGCAGGGGCATAATCTTCAATAGCGTATCCACTGACAGATTATAATTGGATAAGTCCTCTGCTATAGTGTATCCATTGATAGTTTATAATCTGATAATGCTTAACTATTGATAGTTTATATCCTGATAGTTTATAATCTGATAAGATTATCGATAATGGCTTATCTATTGATATCTTATATTTGGATATGTTCTATGCCAATAGCTTATTCACGCATAGATTATCTGTCATAGGTTATTGGATGATAGATTACCTCCAGATAGGATATTGTCTTATAGCTTATCCTCTGACAGCGTATACTCTGAGAACTTATCTTCTGGATGATAATTTATGCTCTGATAATTACATTCTGATAGTTTATATTCCAAGGACTTATCGAATGAGTTATCATAATTTAAGTTATAATGTGTCCGTGAGAATCTTATAAGTTATCTGCCAAGTACCTATCAGCCAAGGAGTTACCGGTAGATAAGTCCTTAGCCCATAAGGACTATGCCAATAGGCTATCATCCGAAAAGGCAACACTTATGCAATCAACTGTCAGATCTACTGAATCTCAGCCCTCGGATCTGCGGGATCGGGACCGTGAGATCTTCTTAATCTCAGCCATCAGATATTTCTAATATCAGCCATCGGATCTGGGTGATCAGAACCGTCATATTTGTGTAATCTCAACCGTGAGATCTAGGTAATTACAACCATCAGATCTGTCGAATTTCAACCGTTAGATGAGCTTAAGCTTAGCCGTTGGATCTGCGAGATATTGACCATTAGATCTACTCGATCTCAACCGTTGGGTTTGAGCGATCTCGACCCTCAGATCTGTGAAATCTCAGCGGTCGGATCTGCACGATCTGTACGGTCAGATTTGTTGAATCTCAGTCGTCGGATTTGAGCAATATAGGGCGTTAGATCTGTTAAATACTAGCCGTCAGATATGCAAGATTAGCACCGTCAGATCTACGCGTAGTGCTTGCGATTTACAGTTACTGGACGACTGCTTCTTTCGCCTATTGCTTCGCTGTAGTGATTCACAAAGAGGTTGTTAACATATGAAGAGTTTCGTCCATGCTGTAATGGCTCCGCCACTTTTATGATATGTTATATTACATGTAGCGATCAAAATCCAATATTTATATAATCATAAATATATCCTTGTCTTTGTAATTTGGAGTGTAAAGTTTATACTCTGATATGTTTTGAATATAAATTATTGGTTGTTTTTTCTTAATCCCCAGTGGACAATTTTAATTCTATGTATAGCTTTATACACAAACATAATTTTAACTTATTTTTGTTTTATATAAATAAACATTATTCAAGCCCTTGATAAGATTTCTCAAACTAATTCAAGCCCTTGATAATATTTTAAATCAAATAAGAAACACATATTTTATTATACTATTGTTTTTTTCATTTTCTAATTTTTTCTTACATGGATCTCACCAATAGATGAACCTTGAAAAATATGGATAATTTGGAAACTTATAATTTGTTATTCTGAAACTTGTAAACTCCCTAAATGTGAAAATGTGTACTGCATTCTTTGTTTTACTGTTTAAATTTATGAATGATTTATAAAGAACCCGTAGACTCCTTAAACTTCTAATTTCTAATGATCTTTGAATTCAATACTTAAAGGAAGATTGAGTTTAAAAAGATACTCCAAATTCTCTCTTAACTTAAAAATCTCGAATTTCCATATTTAACAAAAGAAGTGGTTTAAAGCAAGAACAAAATACTAGGATTAGGATTCTCCAACTATATGAACTCAATATCAACAACTTTCTAACTCGATCAATACATTTCTTCCCAACATAGAGTGGATTTTATTTTTTAATATATTTAATACCATGAAATGAGGAGATATGAAGAAAGTGCTCATTACTACATGGGGTCCATGTAATTAAGTGTTAAAGAGTACATGGGGTCATTACTAAACTGGGACTAAGTTTAGATTATTGTAAGTAATTCACATTATTGACAAATACAGATATGTTGATAGCATTCAGAGAAAACTAAACTCAATTTCTCCTCCTCTTATAAAAGTAGATGTTGATTAACATCTCTTTGCATTTCCTACATTAAGGTTATAGTTTACTAAAGAAATTCTTGTTGAATTAACCTTAGTTACTTGTTCAATTTCATTTCCTAATTTATGATCAAACCTAATCTAGTACCTAAGTAAAAGTACCCTAATTGTTTACAACCAAAGATTAACATTATCAAGGCCTTAAAATCTGAATAATACCTTGTGTCTTGCCCTTTCTTTTCACCCTTTGATTTCTTAGTTTGGTCTAAAATCAAGTTGAAACTCCATTCTCATATTTCCCTATTTAGTAGTGTGCACACTTGGGTCATATCCCATTCCTACCCTAAAAGTTCATGTGGTAGAAAATCCACTCATTTTCTATATTTTCACAACTCCACTTGGAAGTCCATATCAACCCTTCCATCTTCAAGTGAAGGCTCATTGTTCTTCTTCCATTTCTATCCCTCAATCCCAACATAAATTTGTTGTATCTTATTTCTTTGTGAGAGGGAATGTTCTTATACTCCCTTCCTCATATTCCTTGCATGAATACTTCTCTAAGTACCACTCACCCCCCAACCTACACTAGAGGATTCTATCTCTCCACAATGGAAGTTTGTTTAGGCAAGCACCATTAACATGCTTGATTATGTTAATTCCTATGATCCCCCTTCCTAGCATTACAATTTGACAATACTAACATTGAATCATATTTCCTCCATACCTCAACTACTCTTGCGATTATTGCACATGGCTACCTAGAACCATTTACAAAAGTCATTATCGCCTTCCTATTGAGCAAGAAGGGAAGGATTCCCCAAAAATTCAAAGGAGGATATATCTCACTCTCCATCTAAGGAATTTTTTCACTCAATTGTAGTTATGCTCCCCCCTTTAGAAATCCTTTTGATGATAATTGAGCCTCCTCCTCTCTTGCAAGCAAGCCCCATTTAATACTTTATGCTAAGAGATGTCTTCACCTCGTAGCAAGGGTCCAAAAGCAATGGTGGATGCCTCATCTAGCCAGATCCTTGTCCTTGGTTTCCCTAAGCATTAGCATTTTTACAAAAACCATGCATACTTACTCTATACATGAAACTAGTCAAGTACACATACAACTATATCACTACCAAGCCAACACTCATTAAAATTTAAAAATGAAATACCAACTTCTTCATAACATTCAATAATAGTCCTTACTCGTACAAGTGTGCATGCAACAATACATTCAAACATGAGCCAAGCTCCCATGACAACTGCCACATAACCTCTAAGGTGAGTGCACATCCCATTGACATATCCTTTATATCAATACACATTCTAGCAATTTTTCAGTGACAATTTAACATCCCAACACACACCCAATTATCGTTAAAATGTTATATATCAACAATTTCATAATATCCAAGCGTTCACCTCAATGAAAACACCCTGTTAAGCCTCTTTTTTATAATTATTTGAATAAGTATACATGCCAACTATGTTATAAATTCTAGTTGACAAACATCAATGGAGGTGGAACCTAACCATGAGTTTCAAAAAATAATATTCCATTCTTCAGTTCAAGCCCTTCTCTCAATCAATTATATAAAGTTTGGATAAGGTATCCCTTTCTAACAATAATACATCCCCCTTTAGAGAATACCCCAGTTAAAATCTAAATCTTGGTGGTAGGAGGTGTATGAAAAGACATTATTCTTTTGCTTGGATATCTAAACAACCTTTCATGCCATATATTGTACAAATATGGCTTCCTCCATAGCTAACAAAATTACCCAAACTTTGGTGTGAGGGGGGGGGGAATTGGAGAAGATCCTTGACATCACTTGGATACTTTAACCATGGCTTGCTCCAAGTTCATCAATAATAATGACATCTCAACTAAAGCTTTTCTATAGTATATAATAACTAATTCCCTTGTTGGTTCCATCACCTTTATGAGGCATTGATACAAAACCTATACCTATTAGTAGAATAGTTCAACCAACATGTTGACATGGCTAGATCGAATAACTATGGTATGTTTACTCTCGTTGGCCTATATCTCCTTCAACTTTCATACATTGATGGCATAAGGATCTAAATCATTTCACTTTAGAGATACTTAAGGAAATCATTTCTAGAATTTTTAAATGGACCCTCGACCAGGTAAATAGAGTCAAATTGTTTCTTGAAGACCCCAAATCAACGAAATATATAGTAAAACATCTAAAATGCATCAAGAGCACCTACATTAAGGTTGTTGTGGGAGAAATAAAATCCAAATAAACTAAAAACCAAAACTCCAATAGAAATCCAACATGTGATGGAGTGATAAAACTTACCAACAACCAAAATTCACTCTCTAACCATATTCCACATTAAAGAGGAGAAACTCAACATTTACACCTCAACCACTAGTATGTGGAGAAAATATGGAAATAGGGACACAAACAATACCGAATATTGGTGAATATTCAAGTATATTAATTAAGAGAATCACTAGACCAATCACGCTGCCAAACCCAAAACAATGGTTGTAGAAAAATTTAATGTTATACTTGAGATACACAAGGTATCCAAGCCATGGTTTTTCTTCCAAATATTTTATGAAAAATAGTTTTCCTCTGAGTAAGAAGAGGCTTAAGCTCCTTCCCTTGAGGAAAAGGAGACTTTTCATGTCGATCCCTCTCTTATCTAACCTCTTAATATCGCAAAAAGAATCCAGGTGATGTAGAAGTTCCTAAGAAAACCAATATCCACTACTTATTACATCAAATTTATGATTGTTTCATATCCTAAGAAGGAATTCCCTTCATAGGATTCCTCCCTAACCTCATTGACCTTGACACCAATCTTCTAGTTGATCAGGTAAGTATCTCTCCAAACAAACCTGTGCATGATTGCCCTTTTATCTTGATTGATGTTGAATGCACCTTTCCCTCTCATTGGACTAAAGCAACTTTTCATTAAAGAAATTTTGAGGTCTAAAATGGCCTCCTAAGGAAAATTATAAAATAATAATGGAAATATTAAAATAAGATTAGATCACCTCAAGCATTGGAAGGAAAAAAAGAAAAACTAGTTTTTCAACTTATTTCCCTGTGATTTTACTCAAATTTCGAGCAGGAGCACTCATTGGATGGGGAATTTAATTTTGCATCCAAGGAGTACCCGTGTTGAATACTTTAGATGGACCCTACACCAATAAAAATGTGAAACACATGAAAAACATGACTGCAAATTAAATTTCGCATCTAATGAGTGCTCCTGCTCGAAATTTGAGTAAAAGAGTAGGGAGATAAGTTGAAAAATTGAGTTGAAAAAGTAGTTATTTATTTATTTATTTAAATCTTTTTAGCTTTTTACTCCAAAAATGGTGAATCATCCCCAATGGTTGATAGCATCATATTGAATCCTATTAGTTCTTATAAAGTTATTTTTTATTGTACATTTTCTTAGACCCATTGTTTACCTCAAAATTTCTCTAATGAAAAGTCGACAAAAAACATTTGATCCTCCGATCCTCTCTCATTCTATAATGGTTCACACCATGGCTTCCTCAACTCCCTCCTCCCTTTTTCTAAGTCCTCTCTTCTCACTCCTCCCAAAGGTAATTTATAGATATCCTTAAGGAAAGCCCTAATCAAAATGACCTCATAATTGAATCCCTCTTTAAGTTCTCCCCTAAGATTTCCTGGAAACATGCCCAATTCCTTTCCTTTAACCTTCCCAACATACCCTTTTTTAGTAAATGAAAGGTTAATGTAATGAATTTTTTCTTTATTGAGATTTTCTACAATGACTTCATGGTCAAATGAGTGATTGTAACATCATAACAACTCATGTATGGCATGCCCTTAGCACTATGCACTTTTCAAGCACTCCTTGGACCATTTAAAGTTTTAAAAATATAAGACAAGACCTCTCAAAGTCATTGAAATTCCCTAATCCCTTGGCACCGAGATAATGAATATACATTTATCATTTCTCCCATGAGACTTGAAGTAGAACGCTCTCCATGGCCACCCTTCCAATTTTCATTTCTCTCATGAGACTTGAAGTATAACATCCTCCATGGCCACCCTTGTTTGTATGTACTGTTGATGATTCGATATACCTTTTAGGAATAGCTCTTGTTTTTCATGAGGGGATGACTTCTTTTGTTTTTATTATCTCGTTCCCTTTTCTCACCTTCCAAATAACACTTCCAAGGCCTATCCCTTATCTCTTTAGTATAGTATCATATCTTCTTCAAAATTTGCTTCCTCTCCTTATTACTCAAACGTTTGTGTGACTAGGTAAGACTTATCAAAACTTATTTTTATTTTTATTTTAATACATGATTATCCCAAATGGAACTCCACATGGGCTTCC
>APFE031655143.1:610-100552 GCA_000404065.3 Pinus taeda
ATGGATCCCTCATCACAGAGATCCAGAGGCTGGAATCTTGTATCTTGTAGAGAAGTGTTGTTGGTTTTCTGGTGAAACTTCATAGTGTTGGGTGATCTAAGGTTTACTTGAGGTGAAGAAGGGCTTTCTTGCTGGAGGATGATGCTTGGTCAGAACTATTGGTTGTAATCCTCTTGCTATTCTTGATATTAATAAAGCTATTCAAGTTTTCCTCCAAATTCTTGTATGTTTGATTGTATATGCATTTGTGTGGTTAATACATATATGGTCCTGTGTTATTTATGAATATAGATCTCTATTCTTCGATAGTATTATTACTTTGATTCCATAGGTGCTCTTTGAAGCTGGGTAGATGAAGAAGAAGCAACAAACATCTATGAGGAAGGAGAGGAATCAAGCAAGGAACCAAGCGCAATACTAAGGTTGGTGTCCTTTGTTCTACTCTTATCTATTTTTCATAAAGGAAAGCGAAAGTAGTCTTTACTTGTTTGTTTCTAAGATAGCTACCAGTCTTAGTGGGAATAACAGCTTCGAGTGGACAGTATTCCCAATAACATAGTGATAAAAGTAATTGGGATACTCGCTACAAATAGCGGGGGGGGAAATGGAGATGAGAGCTCCTTTGTATAGGCAGCATGTCACTCTTGAACATGACACTCTTCTTCTCTCATGTCGGGTTTGGGATATCCTCACTCAGTCACTTGTCCTCACGGGTTTGGGTGATCCATTTTTCCTCTCATATGACTATTCCATTCTGTTGTCATGACCTTTAATTCTATGTTGAATCAAATGCTGCCACACTCCAGAGTCGTGTCACCAATGTTCAAGAGAAGTCAAATTTTCAGTTATTTACCTATACATTGTTTGATTCATCGATACAGTCTTGAATATTATTCCACTTTATTCCTTGTTTCATGTCATTGATGGGGGATTCATCATTTCCATCCTTCGACAAGTCACTTCCTATTGGCTTCATCTCATTATCCAGGAAGATGACTTAGAAAATCTCTTTCAGTACCTTAGAGTTGTCATGCCCTAATGGCCAGTTCTTCACATCTGATGACATGTCTTCACTATTGGCTTTCGATCAGGTGATTCCATGAGTTTTCAACCTCAAATTCATTATCAAATTCATAGATTGTACTATTGTACCTTGATATCCATTGTCCTTATTGGTGGTTTCTCTCGTTCCTGTTAATGGTCCACATCATTGGCGAGTAATCAGGTGGTTTTCTAGCATGTTCAACTTCAACATGTTTTTTCGCATGTTAGAATTTGTACATTGATTAGATTGGGATGGAGCATAAGACCCTAAGTCTTTTGTGCTATGACTCAGGCTGCATGGATTTATACGTCATTCATGATTGTACACATGTTTCTACTATACGGATGGTTATGACCATACTGTGAGACTTTATATTTATGATGATCCTTGTTATCTAGATGGTTGCGGCCATACCATGGATATTTTCATATAGTCTTGATCATCTGGATGGCTATGTCCATGTCGTGGATTCATGTCTTGATCTCAGATATGTATATGTATATGCATCCTTGATTTGCAGGGCTCTTGACAGTGTGTGTCCTCGTACTTTCCAAAAGCTCGTGAAGCATCTCAGCCATCACTCATTCTACCTTAATGCTTTAGGGGGCATCTGTTACACAATATTTTGTCATGCCTCCTGCACTTCCCTGTGACATACCCTGAAGTGCCCAAAACATGATCATTATACAATATACTCATCCATGTATACAACTTAGATTTCTCCATTAACTTTGCTTGCAAAATGTCTAGAGCTTTCCCCGAAGAAATAGCTCTTAAAACCCTAAAATGAGGTTCATCACCCTTATGAATCCCAAAACCACGATGGTCACTTGTTGCATTGTGTTTGACCCACAATGGCATTGCTCTGTTCCCTGTCATACCCATGATGATCCCCAAAAGGTAATTTTTCCAAAGAGGATGAGAATCTTCATGATCTAGAAGCTTCCAGAGCGATGAGCTAGAGGTGGTTTCGCATAGATGAGGTTGAATCCTCCTAATTTGATCTCTTTGTCTTATTCATATGAGATACCTACTTTAGATGTGGGCCTAATCCTATCTTTGGGGAAGTCCTAACTTCCTCTCCCCGCCTATAAATTCCTCCTCTCCCATTCCCAAATGGTTGGTCAGGTTAGACGCTAGTTGGTCTATGTCCATTTGCACCCCTATGCTGAGCTTGTGCTTAGAGGCTATTCATTAGGCTTGGAGAAGGAATGTTTGGAGAGTTTCTTGGCTTGGACTTGGATTACAACTCAAGGAGAGCCTTTCAACATCAAGGCTATGATTGTAAGCTTCCCTTCATTATTTAAATAATATACAACTGTTGGTCCATCTTCCTAAAATATATATGTTCATGTATTTATTAGCTTGGTATTCCTTGATCAGCTAAGTAGGTTATTATTGGATTTTCTATTGGTTTTGGAATGCTTTGTTGTCTCTTGATCACTTGTGCAGGTACATGCACTGAGAGAAGTAGGAACAAGTCTATGACACAAGCAGTTATAGGCTCTCAACAAAGAAAATCGGATTAGCATCAGAACGAGGTAGGCCATCTCTTTCGTTTTGATTTTCAAATATAACCTAGGAAGATGTCTAGTTGATTTTCACTTCAGTTTCTAGAACCACGCATTGGGCTAGAGGGATCGTCTCTATTCGAAGAGAGGATTAACCTTGTCAAAAACTTCCCCCATGAAGCGAAGATCATTACCATCGATTAGTTGACTTACTACAAGCCGAAATCCGTCACCTCCCTCGAGTCCATTATCTCGTTAGTGTTAGATTACAGTCTCCAACTCCCCTTACCAGTGTTTCACCCGTAGTCTATAAAGATTCCTTATTGTTGAGTGCTTTCCATGTTCCTCCCCCTCTCATTTGAGAGCCTAAATCTTTGAGTCTTTTCATGTTACAAGTGTCACGGGTTGCTCTCAAGTGGTCTGGTACATCTGATCAACAACCAGCACCTTGCTATTGCCATCCTAGCTGAGACCTCTAGATCCACCTTGTTATAGACATATTTGGGCATTGTAACCCAAATCACATATGTCCATAAAACAAGGGCTTATAAACCCTTAAAAGTGTTGTTTCATAGCCTAAAGGAACAAGGTCAACTGATTACATCAGTTCCCAGAAGTTCTCCCTGAAAACTTGCTTAGGACTGGTCAAAACTGGACCATACTGACTGCTCCATGCTGAGGGTGTGATGCATCTCACCTGTTGCACACAGAGGGTGCGATGCATACTTAAAAGCCCTTCTATAGGGTGCGATGAGAAAGAGCAGACAAATGGTAGTGGCAGTTTGCTAGGTGGAAACCTAGAGAATATTCTAGAAACTGCTCATTTGACACTTGCCTCTCTGAATTCGCCTAGGGATGAGTAAGAGATCATGAAATCTCCAAGTGGAACCAAGAACTATCAGAGAAATGACACTAATCAAAATCCCAAAATATGACTCACCCCCTGTAAATATCTATATATGGATCCGTCATCCTAGTGATCCAAAGGCTGGAATTTTGTATTTTGTAAGGAAGTGCTGTTGGTTTCTCTGTGAAACATTGTATTGTTGGGTGATATAGATTTTCATGAGGTGAAGAGGTCTTTCATGCTGGGAGGATGGCGTTGGATCAAACAGCTTGATTGCAATCCTCTCTTCTACTACTTCTATCAATAAAGCTATTTGAGTTTTCCTCCATATATTTGTATATCTCTGAATCTTGTATTTGTGTATGCATTTGTATGGTAAATATACATATGATCCTATATTGTTTATGGTTATAGATCTCTATGCTTTGATGGTATTTTGCTGCTTTGACTCTACATGTGTTCTTTGAAGTGGGACAAGTGAGGAAGGAGTGGCGAAATCTCTATCAAGGGATAGAGGAAACAAGCAAGGAGCCAAGCGAAAGATTGAGGTTGGTACTCTCTGCTTCTATCTCATTTATCTCTCATAAAGGAAAACACAAGTGAATTTAAATTGTTTGTTTCTAAGAGAGGTACCTGTCTTAGTGGGACTAGCAGCTCTGAAGGGACACTAGTTTTCTTGATAAAAAAATGGCGACTCCACTGGGGAATGATTAGTTAGTTTGTTTGTTACTGTTGTTTGCTTTATGAACTACAGACAGAGCCTGAAGTTAAGCCAGCTAGCCTTTGAAATGCTTTTGTTATGTAACTGCAAAGTAGATCAACACTGCTTTAGTCAATATCCAGGTTGGTTTATGAAATGAACATCTGACTTGCAAACATCCTAAGTGCCCTAGTGGTAGCTCTATAACCTCATTAGATTAGCCCGCATACTTTGTGTTTACTGCCTATCATAAGCTCAGCCTAACATGCTGAACTTAGCTGCAAACTGTGAGTAAACACTGAGCTTAGTCTCATCCCTGGACCATTGCACTATCTCTCATTGGAAGTCTAGATGCATCGCACCTCCTGTGTGCTGTAGGTGAGATGCATCCCTGTTTCCTTGTGTTATAGGTGCGATGATTGAGTGAGATTGTTTCTGTCTTTATATTTTGGTTTTTTTCTTCATTGTTTTCAACTTTATTCCATAGTTTTGCTGTCTATGATCAGTATCTCACTATTGAAACTCTCTTCCTTTACATTATTCAACCTCCATTGATAAGGAATTGTGAATGTTTTTTTAATGTACTTTTCATCATTTACAGTCCTCCTTTGAAAAAAGTAGCTTAATCAAATTGTCGTCTTTTGATTTGAAAGTGTCGCAACTGTCATTTTCAGTCAAGAAAAAGAGTGTCGTAAAGTCTTCCTCTTTTAGATAGTCGATTACACTTTTGCTATTGTATTTGATTTGAATCATGAATTCTTTGAAGTGTCAAAAGCAGTTTGCAAGTCGAAATTGAAAGTGTCGTCATAGTCTTCCTTTCGTTTTAGAAAAGAAATTGCTAGTGTCACTTTGAAGAAAAGTAACTCAGATTTGTACTTATTTTTCTTTTTCTCATTCACACATTAAGGAAACTAAAAAACAAATACATGCATGTGCATTTGCATTTAGACTGCATGCGGAAATTGAATTAGGAAAAGTGCATCTAGTGTGTGCTCTCTACTCTATGTTGAAAGAATTTTACTCCTCTCTCCTTAGTAGCAAGGATTTTCATTGGTAAAAGAAAATAAACGACTGTTTATCATCTTAGATTGCATATTTAGGAATTGTATATCTACATCACACGGTGAACCTTAAAGGCAAACTTCTTAAGAAATATCAACTGTAAAATAAACCTCAATGAACATAAAAATTCTTTGGAACCTAACGCACAACATCTAGAAGTCTAGGCTAGAGACGTATTCTGACGTCGTAAAGCCTGGTAACTATCGTTTCCATAGTAGGTTGGGTGATTCCTCCTCTTTGATACGACAAGTGCCAGTATGGACTTATGCTCCCACGTACCTTCATGTATATATTGGGAGACCACAATAGGCTATATCCTTTATCCTTAGGAAGTCGTGTCTGCTGGCCTATTGATCGCAACACACTGAACACAACATTCGGGAAGATTGACTGTCGTATGTAAAAGTATATTACATTTTTTTGATTGTTTTGGTAATCCCTTTGTCTAGATTTCCATAGTAGTCACTTTCATTCGTTTTCAGACTCCTTAAAATAAAATGTCCATCTGAGCACTTGTCACTTCGGGTTCATTAAAAATCGAAGGCAACTAGAGTCACCTTTAGCTTTTTCTCGACTCTTAAAAATTGAAAAAGCAATTTGTGTCAGAGCATCATAAAATTTATTTTAATCAAAATAACATCACTATTCCCTCATTGGTCTTAGGTTGAGAAAATGGAGTCCACCAATCAAGGATTTCTCCTTGGGGGAAATCCTAGTCCTTTCTCTTCTTGGGGAGATGTTGGTGCTCCACATATGGCTACATTGTCCCTTCCAGGACTCACAATGGCCTGCCAGTATGGCTATTCTCGACCTTTGTCGTTCAAAATACCGTAATTCCTCAGCAATCAAATCAGCAACTAGATGATACTAGAGTTTTTCCCCCACCTTCTAATTCGTTTGTTTCTCCCTCTCCTGCTTCCTCTTCGCTTGGTGAAACTAGTAACACTAAAAACCAAGTAACTGAGAAGAAGAAGAAGGGGAAGGAGAAGAAGAAGAAGAAGCCAATGGTGAAAGGGGGTAACCATGCATCGTCTGGTGAAAATCCACACACTGCACCATCCAAACCTAAATCTCCATTTGTCATTTGCAAAGGAGACCACTATCATCGAGATTGTCCTTGCATCCCACGGATCTTAAAGGACTGGTCTCCCCGTTTGCACAATCCAGTGTCTTCAACCTCCGACGATCATGTTGAGAGTACACCATCAACTAGTGAAAATGAAGTCAATGGACAGAAAGGAAGATCTAAATTTCCTTGTAGGCTATGTGAAGGTGATCATGCCCTCCACTGTTGTCCTTTCCTGGACGAAGCTAAAATAGCATTGGATAATCATCCTGGTTCACCATAGCAATTTCCTCTTGGATACAAGAAACTATTGCCAAGTCCATCGCTAGTTGAAAGTCCGACTGACACACCTCTGTTGTCGGTCAAAGCATCTATCATTGAAGATAAACCTTCTGAGTCCACACCAGACCAAAGTCATCAGGTCGAGACAGTAGTCGACCCAATCTTGTCTTTAGAAGGTCCACCTTTAGATGATACAGTCTCCAAAGAGAATGAGAATGACACTGTTCAAAATTTTTTTGTTAACAAAGAGTTCGATGAACCTAGGGGAAATCGACCCGTTCCTTTACAGCAAGAAGGAAGTTCATCAGAGATTCATCCGGTCATTTATTCAGTCCCTCCTCCAAGAAATCTAGTTGTTTCCTTCGATTGGAATCTACTAGTGAGACCCCACCTACTGTCTAATGTGCCATTCCAGATCATAGTACAAGCTTTCAGAATGGTCATGGCTGGCACTATCATAGACGAAGGGGCTTCTGTGAGTATCCTTTCCTCAATTTCTTGGAAATAACTTGGTTCACCATCGCTTATGCCTAAGATTCAAAATTTGTCAGGCTTCAACAAAGGAACCATATGACCTTTAGGGATCCTTCTAAATTTGCCTATAACTTTGAGAAGGAAAATCGTTCATCTAAATGTAATGGTAGTCCAAGGGCCTTTAGATTACAATCTACTCCTTGGGCGTGACTACATTTACAGCATGGGAGCTATTGTTTCCTCACTCTTTTGAGTGATGTGTTTCCCGTATGAAGGCAGAATGGTCCAGCTCGTTGACCAACTTTCATTCCCCAGTTCAAACATGACTACTAGTCAAATGCCATCCCTAACTGGTCTTTTTGCATAAGGAATGTCTCATCAACCTCCAGTCCATCCATCTGATGAGTGTGAGTGATTCGATGAATGTGACTAAACCCAGGGGGCACGTGCCCTAGCTTGCTTCGGCAGGAAAACCCCAAATATAAGGTAGGTTTCTGCGTAGGATATATGACTAGTATGACACACCCGTCCGTTTAGGAAAATGGGATTAGACCAGAAAAGGATTCTCTCATCAAAGGTTATGTGATTGGAAGCTCCCACCATTCACCTTTGTCTATTTCGATGGACAGAGCCGAGGAAGTGTTTTGTCTACTCCGCAAACGAAACAATCTTGCTTTGATGCAAGAACTTCCATACGGTAACCTAGAAACTCTACTTCTCTTTATATCTAGGGGCATGCAAACCTTTTGTATGCAAGTGAAAAGCGACCACGTAACTCTAACCCCGTAGTTTTTACTAACTTCAACTGCTTAAGTTAGGTGATTGGTCTGGTCAACCATTCACCTCTGCAAGGGCCAAATGGCACAGACAAAGTAAAGGAAGAGTTTTCCTACCTAACCCCAGTAGTTCTTTAACCCTTAGAATAGTAGTTGGTAATTCCTAGCTTGTATACAAAAGGCTCTGGAGCAAAGTTTCGCATGGGGCAAGCTCCCTAAAAAATGAACCTACTAATGAGAGACATCCTTATTATATGACTGGAATGAGACGATTTACACGAAATTCAAGCTCATTAAAAAATAAACCTAGCAATGAGCATTTGTTTCCCCCAGAGTTCAAGCTCATTAAGAAATGAACCCACCTTTCAGTAAATAACCTTTGTGATCACAATGCTATCAACTTTTGAGCCTTGGTCGTGTTCTTACCATCACCTCCACTTTTTAGCCGATCATACGCCTCCACTTGATTGTTTACCCCTTTTGAGGAACAACTATGACGAGTGATTTTGTTAGCTACCTTCTTTACACTGTCATGATTGAAAAGCTCCAAACCTTACCTGGAACCAGTTGCTAACTGAAAACATCACTCGTTCCTCAAAAATGAGTCTCTTTTAAGCTCTTTTTAAACTCGTAAAATATAAAAAGATTGCTAAGCAATTGGCCTCTCCAGCTCATTAAAGTGATTGGAAGTGCCATCCCTCCTTTATATTTTAATATTTTTGGACCTGCAGGATCATTACACGAAAAGGTCAAGTGCTTGTCTTCTTCGACTTGCTAAAGTGATAGGAAACGTCATCCCTTTCGTATTATTTTATACTTTTTTAGACTTAAGAGATTATACTACGAAAAAGGATTACTGGACTTTCATTTTTGTCTCTTTTTAGACTCTCTAAAACTGAAAAGGACCGAGTTATCTTTGTCATTAAACTCATTAAAACAATAGCGACAAACTTGTCCATTACAGACAAGAGCGAGTTTCATTGTTGCTAGGCTCACTAAAACATAGCAACAGGTTTGCCTGAAGGGAAAATTATAGAATGAGCATATGTTATCCTCCTCAAGCTTGACAAAAATAAAGATGCACTGGTCAGCAATGACTGGGGAAAAATTGGGAAGAAAACGTGAAGAACTTCATTGGTAGCAAGTCGCTCTTGAACATGACACTTTCAATCCATCACCATGATTGAGTTAGGTTGTGTTATTCCGTTCACCAGTCATATCACCATAGGTCCTCCGTACCATCCATTTTTGGGTTTAATGCTACCAATCCATTTCAGTGTCACCGATATGTTCAAGAGAAGTCGCTCAAAGAATTCACCAACCCAGCTAACATCTCATCCGCTGCAATACCTTTACGCTTTATTCTTTCATGACTACCACCCTGAACCTTATATCACCATATCGTTTTCACCTCCACAAAATCATTTGCTCCATTTTGTGTCGTAGATGTGGGATTCATTAAGGCTCTCCTATGATGGGTCACTTCTTATCGACATCAGCTCATTATCCAAGAAGTTGACTTAGGAACAACCCTTTCAGTACTTTGAAGCTTGCATGCCTCAATGGCAAGTTTCTCACTTCCGGAAATAGGTTTACATCAATGGCCTTCAACCGAAATATTTTGCATGGTGTTCAACATCGACTCATGTATTCACACCACGTGAATTGTACTACAGTACCTTGAGGGTCATTATCATTATCAGTTATTCCTCTCGTGCCTGTTAACAAATTACATCATTGGCTGGTAATCAAGCAATGTCTTTCCATGTTCGACACCAGAACATCTTTTCACATGGATCAACTTGTACTTCGGGCGAAGATTGAACGAGTTTGAAGACCCCAGATCTAGTTTCATACATCCGGGCTATGATATATTTAGGAAAATAAAGACATCAAATGTACATCATAGCTGCATAGATAATCATCCAAGTTAAGGGATGATGGCTCTTCCAAAATCATCAGTTTGCCACACAGATGGTTGTCTATCCTATGTACATGAAAATGAATTTATAACGCTGAGCATGGGAATGCCCGCCTCAGCTAGATCATGAAAATATTATGAATATAATGTATTGTATTGTATCTTATTACAGTTTGCCTTCCAGTTCGAAAAACCTCATTTCCTCATGATAAAGCATTTCACCTGACATCAGAAGATTCACGACCTCATGCTTTGGGGGAAATTGTTATAGACATATTTTGGAATTGCAACCCCGATCACATATGTCCATAAATCAAGGGCTTCTAAACCCCTAAAAGTGTTGTTTCATACCCTAAAGGAACAAGGTCAGTTGATTACATAATTTCCCAGACGTTCTCCCTGAAAAACTGTTCAAAACTGGTCAAAACTAGACCATACAGGTTGCTCCATGCTGAGGGTGTGATGCATACTAAAAAGCCCTTCTGTAGGATGTAATGAGTAAGAGCAGACAAATGGTAGAGGCAGTTTTCTAGGTGGAAACCATGAGAATCTTCTAGAAACTGCTCATTTGACACTTGCATATCTGAATTCACCCAGGGATGAGTATAAGAGATCATGAAATCTCCAAGTGGAACCAAGAACTATCAGAAAAATGACATTAATCAAAATCGTAGAAGCTGACTCACCCCCCTATAGATATCTATATATGGATCCCTCATCCTAGAGATCCAAAGGCTCGAATTTTGTATTTTGTAAGGAAGTGTTCTTGGTTTCTCTGTGAAACATTGTATTGTTGGGTGATCTAGCTTTTCATGAGGTGAAGAGGGCTTTCATGCTGGGAGGATGGCGCTGGATCAGACAACTTGGTTGTAATCCTCTATTCTACTACTTCTATCAATATACTTGTATATCTATTAATCTTGTATTTGTGTATGCATTTGTATGGTTAATATACATATGATCCTCTATTGTTTATGGTTATAGATCTCTATGCTTTGATGGTATTTTGCTACTTTGACTCTACAGGTGTTCTTTGAAGCAGGACAAGTGAGGAAGGAGTGGCGAAAGCTATATCAAGGGAGAGAGGAAACAAGCAAGGAGCCAAGCAAAAGACTAAGGTTGGTACTCTCTGCTTCTCTCTCATCTATCTCTCATAAAGGAAAACACAAGTGACTTTAAATTGTTTGTTTCTAAGATAGCTACCCATCTTAGTGGGACCAGCAGCTTTGAATGGACACTATTTTTCCCGATAACACCCCCCAAGGACCTCCTCCATTTGTGGGTGCCTTTCCTATGTTTCTACTAGGAACTGTTCCTCCAAGTCTTAACCATCCAAGAGCTATTTTGCTGGGACATTACCTTGCAGGCCAAATACCTTTCTTGTTTCCCCCTTTGAAGGTATTTTCCATCCTTGCCATGGATTCACTGGTCCTTCCTAACATTAATTTAGGGATCCCAGTATGGTACATCGATCGCCTTGAAAGCATTCCTCCTGGTCAGCTAAGACCTTATCATGCTTTAATCCTGGTTTAAACGATTCCTACGACCCCTTCCACTACTTCAGTTCCATCACAACCTCAACATGAACCCATTCCTATTGTGAAAGAATCTAGACATGGGGGCAAAGATAAAAGGAAAGAATCGAAGGACAAGGCTCCCCAAGCTCCTCCAGCCCCCAAGGCCCCAAAGTCGTCACCTCCATGCGCTTTGTGTAATGTTGTCGGGTATGTTAGCCTCCTGCTGCAGCAGGTTACTCATCTTTCATGATTGACATTTTTACATGCCAAATATGTCATACTTTGCATGCTGTAGTGTTCCATATTTGCTACAGAGACCAAAGAAAGATGCCATGAGATTGTGCTAGTTCAAGTGCCACTGTTGTGTTCCAAATTTTGATGTGCTATTCCATTTTTGAAGAATTTTTCAGTTCAAGGGAGCTCCAAACAGTTTAATCTTGGTCTCCCTAGGTTTTTCAATTTCCTGTTTTAGAATATAGAGAATGATATATGTCCAAACAGCTTAATCTTGGCAGATTCTTAGATAGGTAGAGAAGCAAAGGAGCCCAACTGCTTAATGTGGGCCCTTGGAAGAAATAAGTGTAGATGTAGATAGGAAGACAGAAAAAGAAAAAGTTGAAAAAGCTGGGTCTGCAAGTCTAAGTGCACCCAAACCAAAAAGAAGAAAATATGCTAGGTAAGTAGGCTGGGTAGGTTGTTTTTGATTTGTGATCAATTCCATGTTTTCAAGTGTTATATTTATCCAAATCACAGTTTTCAGACAGTTTCTATTTGAAGGATTCAAGCGAGGCATGTCTAACTCCCCTTTCTTTTTATTTCCCAAATCATTCACTAGCATCCCCTCAAGGACCTTGGGATCTGCCAAAAGAGTACATTTTCACTCCATTCTTGTTCAGACCAAGTTAAAATCTGAGTTGAATTAGTGAAAAGAAGCCACATTTCTTATGTAAAAGTCATTCCTCCACAGTCCATTCACTTCCTATGCCTAAGTTTCAGTTCACAAACTTAGCCCCTCCCCTACATTTCACCTCACAAGTTCATATTAACCTCTAATTCTATTTATTAGCTCCCTAAATCTTCTCCCCTTCCCTTATTCTACAAAAAACTATATAAAAAACCCAAAAATATTTAAATATCCCCCCCCATGGCAACTATAGCCTAATAAATAAAAAAAATCTGGGAAATACTATGTCTATTTAGGGCCTTGATATTAGCCCTTCCACCTTCGTTTCCCTTGGGATTTGTTTTAACCACTGGTTAAGCAAATAACCATGCCAAAACCCCTCCCCCACACACCAAACCATAGTCCCCCGCCAAAACACACTAATTTCTAAAGTTCAAAACCCACCTGAAGCTGCGAATAATTAAAGTTTATCGCGGGCACAGTTTTATTAAATCCCGTGCATCTTCACCTCCCATCCACTGTCGGATCACCTCTCCCAGATTTGGCGGCCCTCATGCATATCGGGTGCCCTTACATGACGGTGGGATAGCACCCGATGGATGACGGTTTCCCTGTTGTACACCGGGACAACTGTCGGCTTTTCATTGCATCGGGCCGCCCCTAACAGATACTACTCCCGTACCAAAGGTGGTCTGACGCAAACCGCTTACCACCCTCCCCTGTGCTCACATCACTCCACGCCACGTCACTTGCCACATCACCGCCACCTCACCCCTTCATGCCTGCGTCGGCCTCCTGCCACCGTACCACCACGTCATCACCTTCCGTACCACCACGTTACCCTGCTGACATCATCACCATACAAAAGGGTCCCACTGTTGATGTCATCCGCCATATCACTGGCATCTTGCTAATGTCAGTAGCTAAAAAAACACGCAAGTGCAAAATCTAAGCTTCGGAAGCCTGGAATGAAAAACAGAGGCAGTTTTCGATGCGCTATTAGCACTTAGCGCATCGCTATGGGAAATGGGCCAAAATGGGGAATCTTTAGGGAATCTTTTGATTCCGCAGAGATTTTGCGCCGAAAAGGGGCCGAAAGGGCTGATTTTGCAGCTTTTAGCATATCAGAAGCAGAAGGAAGCCGAATTTAAATGTCAAAATGAATCAGGAAGCAGCAGAGAGTATCAAGAAGCGGCAGCGAGTATCATTGTTGCGGCAAAGTGTATCAGTGAAAATCTTTCAGCGGCCTCAAACAAGAAAAAATTAAAGGGCCATCCAACAAGGTCAAAGAAACAGTAAAGGCCATTTAAAGGCACTCAAATCACAGTTACTGCACATCAAACTCACATAAGATCAGTGGACCAAAGCTCAAGGCACAGTTATTGCAGAAGCATTGCACCAAGTCACAGAGGACACCATATTAACTCATTTTGATCCAGCTACTTCTGGCGCAGCCCAAAGGAAATCTACTTGCATTTAATTTCAGCACAAGTTTAGGTTTAAAAGTCTTCTTTCCACTGACCTGTTATGTCGGCTGTAATAAATAATTTTGGATATTTACCCTATATATACAACCCTGAACAATAGAATCAGGGTTAGTTGGTTGTTGCTATTGGATGGATAGTTGCTAATGCATTCCAATAAAGCCTCGCACTGTATATCTAATATGTTTCTATAATCAAAGACTACTTACGATCTTAGAGAATGGATTGTTTACTGTGTTAATGGTTAAAGAGTGAATGTGGAATTCTTGTGTTGTTACATAACTCAATAAGTGCTTCTTACCTATGTTTCCCATTCATAAATCAACATCTAAATAACAGAAAGAAATATTAGCTTAGAACTTGTTTAACTGCACTCTATGCTCAATTTCTGTTGTTTCTTTATGTTTTCATCTGTTTTAGGCATAGACATGAATTCCACATGGCTCATGTTTGCCCTAATTCACCATGTATGACAGTTATCCAGGGATTCTTAACTGCCCCTAGATAGAGCTCATTTCCCTTCCTTTCATTAAGCTGAGGGAGAGATTCTTAATTGCCTCTCATTCCCTGCATTTGATTCCATCTCTTTAGCTTGAAGGTTGTTTTATGTACAGCTACCCTGCTCCATTTTCCTCTTGTGACCAAGAAAAAGCACTATCAGTCTCACTCCACGACTCCATGCCCAATGGTTTGAACTTATCACACTATGCATTGCCTCTTTATTTGAAAGCATCCTCCTTCCATCCAAACACCACCCAAACACAAACAAAACTCCTTGCACCCAATAACTAGCCTAAAATCATCATCAACAAAGCTAAATCATTAAGAGAGAGCCCTCTCTGGTTGCAGGTGGGCTAGAACCTGCAATCCAAAGATTGGTTTGTGGTTACCTCGGTCGTATCCCTTCAGGAGCTTAGGGACAACCTGAGTGTTAACATAATGGCGAATCCACTGGGGACCTCCTCAAATAATCTCACAAAACCAGTCAGAAGCTCCGCAGAGGAAGGAACTGATCTTTAAAAGTTTTTGTTCGATCTATACTGTTAGAAGAATCCCCAAAAAAATAAGTTAGAAGCTGGCTCCCAAAAAGCATTCGCGGCATACAAGGTCAAACCCAGACCCAAATTCCTCAGCTGTTTTTGAAAACCCCAATATAATCCCTAAAATCCTTAGAAAACAAGAGCAACGAGAAGAGTTTGTGGATACTAGTCCTGAAACAGTTCAGCCTAGTGGTTTTTCAATCCCTATTAAAGTTTTATTTTGTTCAAGCCCTACTTCCCCTTGTTCATCATCTACTAGTTCATCATCCACTTCTCCAAGTACCTCCTCCACACCTCCATTCACTACACAGACCACCGTTTCTACTCCTATTATCCCAGTTACCCTAGTTGTTCCACACATCCCCGTTGTTCCACTTATCCCTGTTAATATGGCTAATAGATATGCACCTTTACAGCTGCCTGCAAATCTTGGGGCTATGCCTCAGGATTACCAGACTAAAATAACCTATTCTGATGGCAAAAATGCCTACACAGCCCTTCAGCACGCAAAGAAAATGTAGGACTACTTTGAGAGTTATGAGATTGATGATGATAGTGTGAGAATGAATATTTTTTTCCAAAGCTTTACTGGTGATGTCAGGAACTGGTTTAGAGCATTCCCAGCCCATTCCATAGCAGACCCAGAAGCTTTATATCAGTCATTTATCAATAGATGGGAGAAAAAGAAAGACCCCTTGCAAATATTATCTGAGTATGACACTATCAAAAGAGGACCTCAGGAAACTGTTTTGGACTACTGTGCAAGGTTCAATAATGTTTATAATGCAATACCATAGAACTTAAGACCTCCACCTGATCTTGCCTTGTACAAATTCCCTGATGGTTTTGATGCTGAAATGGCTTATCAGCTAAGGGAAAGAGCCCCTCAAAGCCTTGAAGAAATGCAAAATGTTGCTGTTAGTGTGGAGGCAAACCTAATTTCCAAAAGAAACAGAGCTAGAACCAAGAGAAGAACTACCTTTAAGGAAGAACCCTTAGCCTTAGACCAGAAACTAGATGCTATTATCAGTGGCATGCATAGGCTGGGAGATAGAGTGGAAAGTGTTGAGAAGAAATCATCATGGGAAGGACAACAACCCAACACCATGAGGAACCCAAACTTTAGAAAAAATCAAACACAAATTCTGGAAGGGTTAGTCCTGACCATGATTTAGGCCTCCTTTCCAAGAAAACTACGTAGTGGCATCCACATCCAGTGAGCCCACAGAGGAGACTCACATGAAATTGATAGACTCAAAAATGAGCAACAGATTTTTCTCACTCAAGAAGACCAAGACTACCCTAATATAAAACAATTTCAAACCAAGTCAAGAGAGTCTTTTGACTTTAAACAAGGCTATGATTCTACTGTATATGAGGTCCACAAACAATACAAGATGAGAAAAAGAACCATTGATATCCCTACACCTAGCATAACAAAGGACAACAAACAGCCCAACAAGATTAAAGGCAAGGTTGTCATAACAGAACTAGCTGATATAACTGTCCCAAGCCCACATCAAGTGATTGTAGAGGACATAACAGACATACAGCCTCCTATTGATCAGCCTCTCCCCCCTTCTTCCTCGAAAGAAAATTTGAACAACAATCCCAAAAATCTTCCCAAAATAGAAAAACCGTAAACTGTAATTCACCATAACTCAGACACTCAAAAGGAAAACACAGAAAGTATTCTTGAAAAGGAGAAATTTGTTGTTTCTAATGCAAAGATTCCATTGGAAAAACCATTTAATTTAGAAGCAGAGATTGGAAAACTTAAGATATCCATCCCCCTTTCAGAACTCACCAAACATGATGTATATAGGTAACAAATTCAGAGGTCACTTCAAATGCCAGAGGTCAAGGATGATGTAAATGTTTTAGATGATACCCCTGAACTATTGTTTGGACCAGAAGTTAATGGAAAAACAACATATGGATCTGTTCCACCCTTTTATGTCAGTCTGCACATACATGACAAAATATTTCACAATGCTATGTTTGACTCAGGTGCCTCACACAATCTTATGCCTAAAGCTGTAATGGAAAAGCTAAACCTTGATGTCACAAGGCCCTACAATGATCTATACTCCTTTGAATCAAGTCAGGTCAAGTGTTTAGGCTTAATCAAATACCTTTGTGTGTCTTTAGTCCAGTTTCCAACAAGACAATCCTAATGGACGTAGTAGTTGCTGACATTCCCACAAAATATGGCATGCTACTATCAAGATCATGGGGAGCAAAACTCCAAGGATCCCTCCAATGCGACCTCTCTTATGCCACTATTTCTATCTTTGGGCAACCAAAGAGACTATACAGAGAAACACTCATGAAATATGTGGTAAGTAGTGAGGAAAAGCCCCAAAATTTTCCAATTTACTCAATCCATTCTGATATGGATTCATTTATTCTTTTTAATGATGACATCAATCCTCCAAATACTGACAATCCTTTAGCTTTAAAGCTAGAGACATGCGTGAATGAAGAATCCGTTGCCCATGCCCATGACATGGCCACAACAATCAGCGCAACCAGCAAACAAGAAGAACCTCCTCGAAAATAAATTTTAAATCTGTCCATTCCTAAAATGACTGAAACTCTTGATACAAACCAAAAGAAAGAAATCACATGGTATTTGGAGTTTGATGGTTCTGTCAACAAGTTAGGAGTAGGGGCAGGTGTATGAATTCACAATACACACAAAAACCATGCAGAGGGCCATACCTACAGACTAAACTTCAGATGTACCAACAACATGGCAGAGTATGAAGCTCTCCTCTTAGGCCTAAAATTGCTCAAAGTTATAGGAGCTAGAAAAGTGTCCATTCTAGGTGACTCTGATCTAATCATACAACAAATGAAAGGAAACTTTGTTACCAATGACAGTAGAATGAGGGCCTATAGGACTGCTGCAACAGAAGTACTTAATACCTTCACTGAATCTGAGCTTGCCAAGATTTCAAGAAACCACAACATACATGCACACAACCTAGCCACTTTTGCTAGCACATGCAAGCTTCCCTTTGAGCCAAATCACCATTTCACTGCTAAGATAAAACATAGGCCCGTTGTTCCTAACAATATTAGAGATTGGCAAGTATTTGAAAATGATGTCCAGATTAACAGTTTCCTCACCCTTGAGGGCGAGTTTTCAAATTCAAACATTGACATGGAGGCCATGAACAATTCCCAACAACAAACAAATGAAAATCAGCAGACTGTAACAGCTGCAACAACAAAACAAATCCTAAACCCAACTGTTTTTTATAATGAAAACATAGAACAGCTGAAACAGATGCATTTAGAGCAAGCAGCCAAAGCAGAGGTTGAGTTTATTGATCTAAAGAATAACGTTTTTCCTGCTGGCCTCACTCCATTAGAAGACATGTTTGATGACAATGATGTGCCCAAAAAACCAAAAATGGAGCCTTTAAATGCTGCTATAGAAGAACATAACATAGGGACAGCAGAGAAGCCCAAAATGATTAACTTGTCCAAAAATCTTCCCCCTAATCAAAAGCCAAAGTATGTGGATTTGTTCAAAGAGTTCCAAGATGTATTTGCTTGGAGTTATGAGGACTTGAAGTCCTATGACACCTCAGTGATTCAACATACCATTCCCTTAACACAAATCAAAACCATTCAAGCAGAAACTTAGAAGAATAAACCCTATGCTTCTTCCCCTCATTGAGAAGGAAGTAAAGAGAATGTTTGAAGCAGGTATTATAGCACCCACCAGATTCTCTGAATGGGTATCCAATCTAGTTCCCACAAGAAAAAAATCAGGTGAGATCAGATTGTGTGTAGACCTAAGAAACTTAAACCAGGTCTCTTTAAAAGACCACTACCCTTTGCCTAAAATGGACCACATCCTACACAAAGAGTAGTGGGTTCCTCTAGAATTTCTTTGCTAGATGGATTTTCAGGTTTCAATCAAATACTTGTTCACTCGAATGACCAAGACAAGACAGCCTTTACCACACCATGGGGAACATTTAAGTATGTTAAAATGCCTTTCGGGCTAAAGAACGTTGGTGCCACCTTTCAAAGGGCAATGGATATTACATTTGCCAAGGAAATCCATGAATTCCTTGTTGTCTATCTTGATGACTTGACCCCTTTCTCCAAATCTGATCAAGAACACCTCAAACACTTAAGGCAAATCTTCATGACATGTAGGAAATATGGCATTTCCTTGAACCCCAAGAAGTCCTTATTTGGCCTTGAGGAGGGTAAGTTGCTAGGCCACATCATCTCAAAAGATGGTATCAGAATTGATTTGGAAAGAATCCAAGCCATCCTTCAAATTCCATACCAAAGAAACATAAAAGAGTTGCAAGCATTCCTTGGAAAGATCAATTTCCTAAGGAGATTTATCCCAAATTTAGCTGAAATAATAAGATTGTTAAGCCACATGCTAAAAAAGGATGCCAAGGTAAGACGGTCTCTTGAAACCAAGCAGGCTTTTGAGAGTATCAAAGCTGCCTTCACTCAAACACATGTCCTCACAAGTCCGCAGTTTGATAAGGATTTTATCATCTTTTCCTTTGCTTCAGAGCACACGATAGCTGCTGTCCTTTTACAAAAATATGATCAAGGAAATGAAAAGCCTATTGCATTTTTCAGCCGAGCCTTAAGAGATGCACCTTTGAAATACCAAATCATGGAGAAGCAAGCCAATTCCCTTGTTAAGGCCATAAAATATTTCAGAGTCCATATTCTATATTCACATGTGATTGCCTATGTCCCGAACTCTGCTATAAAAGACATATTAACTCAAGAAGGATTAGAAGGCAAAAGAGGCAAATGGATTGCCAGTATTTTTGAATACGACATTGAGATAAAACCCACAAAACTGATAAAGGGACAAGGTCTGGCCAAACTAATGTCCGAAACAAACTTTCAGGCCTTAGACATTAACCAACTGGACAACAAACAGGAGTTGGCAACTCCACAGATCAGTGAAACCTTTTTACAATCCCCATGGTATGCCGATATTTGTTATGTATTGTTAAACCTGTGTGCTCCCCCAGGGTTGTCCAAAACCAAAAAGAGATTCTTAAAAATGAAAGCATCAAAGTTTTGTGTCTTAGATGGGGCCCTGTTTTGTAAAAATCATGAAGGCATACTGCTAAACTGTTTAACCATAAATGAAACCAACAGCGTCATGAAAGAGTTCCATGCAAGGGACTGTGGAGGGCATCTATATTGGAAGTCCACCGCTGACAAGATTTTAAGGGCTGGTTACTATTGGCCCTCTCTATTTGCAAATGTCAAAAATTTTGTTGTTTCATGTCACAAATGCCAATTCTTTGAAGGAAAAAGAAAATTGTTGCCTTTACCCCTTAAGCTATCTCAACCGAAAATCCTTTTCAACAATGGGGTCTTGACTTCATAGGTGAAATCCATCCTTCTTCTTCAGGCCAGCATAAATGGATTTTAACAGCCACCGACTATTTCACCAAGTGGATTGAAGCCATCCCATGTAGGCAAGCCAATGACTCCACTATTATCAGATTCCTTGAGGACAATATCCTTTCTAGATTTGGCTACCCTGAGAAAATCATCAGTGACAATGCTGTTGCCTTCAAGTCCAAAAAAATGATCAACTTCTGCCATAAATTCCACATTACCTTGGGCCACTCTTTAGCCTACTATCCTCAAGGTAATGGCTTGGCCGAATCATCCAACAAAAGCCTCATCAATATCATAAAGAAAGTGCTGAAAGAGAACAAGAAGAACTGGCATAGGAAGCTCACAAATGCCCTGTGGGCAGATAGACTTTCAACCAAGAAATCCATTGGGATGAGCCCTTATGAGCTAGTATATGGCATAGAAGCCAGATTTCCTTCATCTTTGGGCATTCCTACTATCAAACTATTACAGGAGATTCAAGCTGAACCAAATGACATTCAAAGAAGAATTAATCATACCATTCATCTTCAGTAAACCAGAGAGAAAGTGTATGACAGAGCTCAGATTTTGTAGGAAAAGATCAAAAAGATGTTTGATAAGAGAGCCAAGGCTGAGGATTTCTGTGTTGGCTGCAAATTTCTAAGGTGGGATTCACGAAGAGAAGACAAGGGCAAACATTTAAAGTTTGATTTTCTTTGGAAAGGTCCATTCATCATCAGCGCTATGCAAGGCAATAACACATATTTTCTCAAATCTATAGATGGTAGCACAACTGAAGAGGGCCCTGTAAATGGCCAAATGTTAAAACATTGTCATGATCCATTTTGAAAAGAATCTCCCAGTGGTATCACATCTGTAAAAAAAGTTTGTATATATTAGCATTTTGTTTAGTTTATTGTGTAACAGTCTGGATGACAGAGCACGTAGAAGAAAGCAGGCAGTCCTACACAGGTCACAAACATTTTAGTTGAGGGAAAGTGTTGTTCTCATTCAAAATTTCAACTATATAATAGTCAGCACTAAGAAATTTCAGTCTACAGCTACATTAGAAGATTAAGGTAGTCTAACCTGCTGCTCTTGGCTTTTCACAGGGAAAAGCCATCCCCAAGTGGAGCCACTGTTAGCCTCCTGCTGCAGCAGGTTACTCATCTTTCATGATTGACATTTTTACATGCCAAATATGTCATACTTTGCATGCTGCAGTGTTCCATATTTGCTACAGAGACCAAAGAAAGATGCCATGAGATTGCGCCAGTTCAAGTGCCACTGCTGTGTTCCAAATTTTGATGTGCTATTCCATTTTTGAAGAATTTTTCAGTTCAAGGGAGGTCCAAATAGTTTAATCTTGGTCTCCCTAGGTTTCAATTTCCTGTTTTAGAGTATAGAGAATGATATCTGTCCAAACAGCTTAATCTTGGCAGATTCTTAGATAGGTAGAGAAGCAAAGGAGCCCAACTTCTTAATCTGGGCCCTTGGAAGAAATAAGTGTAGATGTAGATAGGAAGATAGAAAAAGAAAAAGTTGAAAAAGCTGGGTCTGCAAGTCTAAGTGCACCCAAACCAAAAAGAAGAAAAAATGCTAGGTAAGTAGGCTGGGTAGGTAGTTTTGAGGTTGCAGAATGTTAATTTGTGATCAATTCCATATTTTCAAGTGTTATATTTATCTAGATCACAGTTTTCAGACAGTTTCTATTTGAAGGATTCAAGAGAGGCATGTCTAACTCCCCCTTCTTTTTATTTCCCAAATCATTCACTAACATCCCCTCAAGGACCTTAGGATCTGCCCAAAGAGTCCATTTTCACTCCATTCCTATTCAGACCAAGTTAACATCGGAGTTGACTTAGTGAAAAGAAGTCACATTTCTTGTGTAAAAGTCATTCCTCCACAGTCATTCACTTCCTATGCCTAAGTTTTAGTTCACAAACTTAGCCCCTCCCCTACATTTCACCTCACAAGTTCATATTAATCTCTAATTCTATTTATTAGCTCCCTAAATCTTCTCCCCTTCCCCTATTCTACAAAAAACTATATAAAAAACCCAAAAATATTTAAATATCCCCCCCCATGGCAACTATAGCCTAATAAATAAAAAAAATCTGGGAAATACCAGGTCTATTTGGGGCCTTGATATTAGCCCTTCCACCTTCATTTCCCTTGGGATTTGCTTTAACCACTGGTTAAGCAAATAACCATGCCAAAACCCCTCCCCCGCACACCAAACCATAGTCCCCCACCAAAACACACTAATTTCTAAAGTTCAAAACCCACCCGAAGCCACGAATAATTAATGTTTATCATGGGCACATTTTTATTAAATCCCATGCATCTTCACCTCCCGTCCACCGTTGGATTGCCTCTCCCAGATCCGACGGCCCTCATGCATATCAGGCGCCCTTACATGACGGTGTGATAGCACTCGATGGATGACGGTTTCCCTATTGTACACTGGGACAGCTGTCGGCTTTTCATTGCATCGGGCCGTCCCTGACACATACTGCTCCCATACCAAAGGCGGTCCGACGCAAACCACTTATCGCCCTCCCCTGTGCTCACATCACTCCACGCCACGTCACCTGCCACATCACCGCCACCTCACCCCTTCATGCCTGCGTCGGCCTCCTGCCACCGTACCACCACGTCATCACCTGTCGTACTGCCACATCACCTTGTTGATGTCATCATGCTGACGTCATCACCATACAAAAGGTTCCCACTACTGACGTCATGCTGACGTCATCTGTCGTACTGCTGATGTCATGCTGACATTAGTAGCTAAAAAAATGCGCAAGTGCAAAATCTAAGCTGCGGAAGCTCGGAATGAAAAACAGAGCTAGTTTTTGATGCGCGATTAGCGCTCAGCGCTAATCGCGCATCGCTATGGGAAATGGGCCAAAATGGGGAATCTTTAGGGAATCTTTTGATTCCGCAGTCATTTTGCACCGAAAAGGGGCCGAAAGGGCAGATTTTGCAGTTTTTAGCATATCATAAGCAAAAGGAAGCCGCATTTAAATGTCAAAATGAATCAGGAAGTGACAGAGAGTATCAAGAAGCGGCAGAGAGTATCAGTGTTGTGGCAAAGTGTATCAGTGAAAATATTTCAGCGGCTCGAAACAAGAAAAAATTAAAGGGCCATCCAGCAAGGTCAAAGAAACAGTAAAGGCCATTTAAAGGAACTCAAATCACAGTTACTGCACATCAAACTCACATAAGATCAGTGGACCAAAGCTCAAGGCATAGTTATTGCAGAAGCATTGCACCAAGTCACAGAGGACACCATATTAACTCATTTTGATCCAGCTGCCTCTGGCGCAACCCAAAGGACATCTACTTGCATTTAATTTCAACACAACTTTAGGTTTCAAAGTCTTATTTCCACAGACCTGTTAGGTCGGCTGTAATAAATAATTTTGGATATTTACGCTATATATACAACCTAGAACAATAGAATCAGGGTTGGTTGGTTGTTGCTATTGGATGGATAGTTGCTAATGCATTCCAAGAAAGCCTTGCACTGTATATCTGATATGTTTCTATAATCAAAGACTACTTATGAGCTTGGAGAATGGATTGTTTACTGTGTTAATGGGTGAAGAGTGAATGTGGAATTCTTGTGTTGTTACATAACTCAATAAGTGCTTCTTACCTCTGTTTTCCATTCATAAATCAACATCTAAATAACAGAAAGAAAGATTAGCTTAGAACTTGTTTAACTGCACTCTATGCTCAATTTCTGTTGTTTCTTTATGTTTTCATATGTTTTAGGCATAGACATGAATTCCACATGGCTCATGTTTGCCCTAATTCAACATGTATGACAGTTATCCAGGGATTCTTAACTGCCCCTAGATAGAGCTCATTTCCCTTCCTTTCGTTAAGCTGAGTGAGAGATTCTTAATTGCCTCTCATTCCCTACATTTCATTCCATCTCTTTAGCTTGAAGGTTGTTTTATGTACAGCTACCCTGCTCCATTTTCCTCTTGTGACCAAGAAAATGCACCATCAGTCTTACTCCACGACTCCATGCCCAATGGTTTGAACTTATCACACTATGCATTACCTCTTTATTTGAAAGCATCCTCCTTCCATCCAAACACCACCCAAATACAAACAAAACTCCTTGCACCCAATAACTAGCCTAAAATCATCATCAACAAAGCTAAATCATTAAGAGAGATCCCTCTCTGGTTGCAGGTGGGCTAGAACCTGCAATCCAAAGATTGGTTTGTGGTTACCTCAGTCGTATCCCTTCAAGAGCTTAGGGATAACCTGAGTGATAACAGGGTATGCCCCCAATAATTGTCCTGAGCTTCCTCATCTCAAACATTTGGTTGATGAAATGTTCCCTGAGTCAAATATCCCTGAAGTCCATGTCACCTTACCAGGTCTAGCCAAGAAACTCAAAACGTTACACACAAATCACGATTTTTCCTTGTGCGATCGTCGTGGTCACTATTCCCATTGTTGCCCTTGTCTCGACGAATTTCGCGATTTCCTTGAGGCACTTTGCAAGTACGAGACCACTCGTAGTGGATCACCTACTCTACCTATGGATTCTGGTACCATCAGTAAACTAGAATAGGGGGACTCTAGTCCCACGATCATGATCCCTCCCCTTGATGTCGAGATGATGGAATCCACAGGACATATCCTTTACCTGTCATCATCCTTGATTTCCTTGTAGGAAAACCTTTCTAATGTTTTTGCGCGTGCTTCTATCAAACCTCTTTTATAGAATCCTAGGTCTCAACATTTGTAGATCCTCCATGTACTAGCTCGTAGTCTACCATTCGAAATGATGTGTATGTGAACCTTCTTTCTCAGGTTGATGCACCAGGTATCATCGCCACATCATGTAGTCAGTCTTCCTCTTTCCTGCCCATCTTCCATTCTGATGAGGACATCATGGAAGCTATGTCTACCCTCGATTACCCTTACACATAGGCAAGGGGGCATATCTTTTGGAGGATTTGGAAGGCCATCTCCTTCCTAATTCTCCTAATGCACTCCACCTCAAGAAATTTTTCTCATAGCATATCCCTTTGATTTGTGTGTCTTTATTTCTGCCATGAAATTAGGTAGGTTACATCATCTCATATGTTTTCTTTTACACCTTTTAGATGGATCCATCATCCACACCGTGTATTGGTTATGCTGACAATGCGAGTCACTTCTCCATGAATCTAGCCTCGGTAGCCTAGGTCATTTTTACCCCCTTGCATATGTTATTCCTTTCAAACAACGTCTGCATTGGATCTACCACCAATAACTAGACCGAATATGATGCTGTGATAGGTTTTTATTTGATGCACTTCCTCATCGCATCCTTCATCTTCATGTTCATTTAGATTACTTGCTACTTGTCATGCAACTGAATGGTGTGTATCATTTGCATAACCAAATCCTATTTAGAAAATATCTATGAGTTAAGCTGTTGGTACTTGAATTTGAAACCAGTTCCTAGAGCCTGAAATAACTATGTAGATACCATTGCAAATAACATTCTAGGTTGGCATTTATCACATGTATACCACAGAAGACAACCATAAACACATCACATGGTGAACCATCATCGTCATATCAAAATGAATAATCATATTATGTATCACATAAAACATATAAGTATTTGGAGTCCACCACACTAAATACATCCAGTACGCCCATATCATACTGGGGGGCACATAGGCCCCTACATCACCTTTGGAGGATTTGGTGCCAAGTTGGGCCGAGATGCTTGAATCCATTTTTTGGGCACTTAGAACACACTGTCACTCCACAAACACCTCTTGCTAAGGGACATCATTCCCACATTGACATACCAGGTCAATCCCCTCCATCACATATGCTTGTGGGTTGTATCCCATGCTTGGGGGCATGATGGTTTTCCCCTAGCCATCTTCTCAACTGATTAACATAAGTCTCGGCCTAGATCCCACTAGATCTAGGTATGGTCGATTATCCTCCCATTCATTAGATATTTTTTCCTACTAGCCTCTCCAATGAGCCATATGCACATCACATATCTTAGATGTTTGATATCATATCTTCAAATATTCTACTCTATCTCCACATAGTCCCCATGTTTGACTTCGTGGGTGAGGATGATTCTAGACCTCCTCTAGTAGTTCATTCTCATTTCCCTCTTCCCTTAATTCTTCACCAGGAACCATCATTCCAAGAAGCATTAAGTCCATCTTTAGACAAGTAAGGCCACTTGCTTGAAAGTCTCAAATCTCGATTCTTATCTCCATAAGATTTAGGGCCTTTTTCTCCTCTCCAAATTTACCACAACTTGCTTAGCAAATGAATTCAAATTGGGGAGAAAACATCCTTTCATAGAAAAATCCACAACTTTTATGTTGCCCATTATGAAAAAACCATAGCTCAATTTGATGAACCATCAACACCATTGGAAAGATCTCATCGAGTACTATAATGGGTCTTCCTCAGTTTTTGATGATTTGACACTTCACCTGGAAGTCATTTTTCCAAGATGGGTCACTTTGTCGACTCTCAAAATCGATTTTCTTCATAAAGCGACACTTGTAATTTGAGGGCCATCTCCTCTTAATACCATTTGTACCACATGTTAATTTCATCATGAGTAACCATCATTTAGTCATGTTTTGATGGTCCCCACCGGGCCTATTTAGTGAGGCAGTGTCATCAAGTCACCCTTGTTTAGAGCATCCACGATGAGTCACCATTGCATCCACGGTGTCTGTTTCACATCCCATTATATCATGTCACAATATTCCATCCATATTTTCATACCATTCATCATGTGTTTCCCATTTTGGCCTCCATTCAAACTATCCCCATCCCCTCCGAAGTTGAGTTAGTCACTGCCAGGTCAGCCATGCACTTTATGATTTGACAAGGGAAGTCATATGTTTGTCTCTCAATACGAATTTTCCAATTATCCCTGGTGTCAATCCACCAGTCACATTACTATTTCCCCTCATGCCTTAGTTGATGATCCTCATTGCCTCACCTATCACGAGCCCTATTCTGTCGATATCAGCTCATTTATTCTAGAAGAATGACCTAGAGGGCAGTGTATCTTGGTTCCCTATTCCATTCTTTTTCGATGCCTAATATTAAGCAAAGGGACTCATAATTTGCCTTTGAATTGGTTGTTTCATGTTTGTGATCCATGCAGTTGATGGTCTAGTGATGCAACAGATTGTACCAGTGATTCCTAGGGATGTGTGAGATGTTTTAGACCTCATGAGGGGGTGGCCCTTTAGGTAGCTCCCCACATGCTCGGATGCATTCCTATTATGCTACAGCCTCAAATGCAGTTCCACAAATTTGATGGGTTCAGTTTCTACTGATCACAGTGTTCATAGCATGCATGTCTCCTTCAGATGGTCCATTCAGTTTTACAGAGCCATTCCCTATTCAGCATAGCTTCCTTAGTTGTTCTACCCTCCCTCCCACCCATTTTTTGAGGGAAGGACCATGATATATCATGTACTCATATATTATTGTATTCATCCCTGGCTCATGTTTTTCCAGGTGAATTATGTATATGGGACACATTGTATATTTTCTAGCTCAGTTATGCCAACATGTTATGTACCATTCAACTTGTACTTCATTGCTCAGTTTTATGTTTTGGGCGCACCATTATTTTTGTTCTAAGTTATCTCAGTAGGTATAGGTATGCCTCCCCCATCTCATTGAGGTCTGGTACCACAACATAAAAGGAGGCTTGCATTGGTCTCACTCCCTCCGTCCCTATCCTCTTTCACTTCAACTTTATTGGTCTCTCTCTCTCTCTGACTCCACTTTGTCGTCTAGTGACCGTGTCTTTACAACATACTTCAGTCATACATTTTTCTCCTGACACTTGTACATTGGGGGGCAATCTATTATCACCAAAAAACTGATCATCTAGCCTAATTTACTAGATGGATCGAAGTACACCATGTAAAGCCAATTTTACCATAGTAAAATTGCTCACTTTGAGAAATTACTTAATAAACCACCTTTGTTAAGTAATTTATAATTAAACCCATGAAGAATAATTAAATAAATCACTATTTATTTGATTTTCTTCTAGGGATAATTAATTAAATGATTATTCAATTATTATTCCTTGTCATATTTGACCCAATTATGAAAAATAAACAGGTAAACCATTAATTATCTTATTTTTCTCTAAGAATAATTAATTAATCACTAATTAATTATTATTCTTTGTCAAGTTTGACTAAATCCCTTAGGAATAATTAAATAAATTATTATTTGTTTATTATTCCTTAACCAATTTCTTGAGATGATAAATAAATCATTTATTTATTTATTATTTCTAAATAAAAGTTTAACTACTTTTTCCCTCCTAACCAAATATAATAAAATATTACAAGTGGTTATTCCAAGAATGGGGTGAATAATATTTTATTATTGCTCATTGTTCAAGGATAACTCAATATTTTGTTATAAATAGAAGGGTTTTCCATTCATTATTCACTTTTGATTATTTTCATTGCTGCACTAATTGTTGTAACTTTGATTATTTTCATTGTCGCACACCACTCTTCTTCCATTTGAATTCCCATTGAGCTCGAACATTTTATTTGTTGGGTTTACACATTATAGAGGAGAGAGACTTTACACAAGCTAAAAACATTTGAGGATAGCCAAGAACCCATCCCATAGAGGGGGACTGGTAACATTTATTTGTTCCCTTCACATGTGCTATAATAAAATATATTCTTTGTATGTCTGGTTTCCATTGGATGATTGGAGTTATTACTATTTCGTTTTTATGCTTAAATATGATTGTAGAGTCTCTCTTGGTTAACCCCATGGAAACCCCTTTATTTATGTAATAGGGTCAAGTCATAGTTATAGTTAGTTAAAGAGTCAATAAAGATTGTATTAATAATTGTAAGTGGTTGACCCACATTTAAGAAAGGGACCATAGTTAGTTGCAAACGGGCCGTGGTATTAGATAGATGGTATTGAGAGAATCATGGTAAGACCCATGGTACTGTATGTATGAGTCCTATATAAAGGATAGAGCCTCCCCTTGCGAAATATCAAGTCTTATTTTGTAATTGAGCTCTGTTCTGCTAGAGGTTTACCCCTCGAAGAGGCAAGTGAACATTGCTTTCATCTCTGAATAATAAAATACTTGCTGGTTTTCTCATTTTGTTTTGTGTTCTGGGTTGTATTTCTTCGCATATTTGGTATTCTAGAATTTCTCATAGGTCAAGAGCATAACAACCCATCCCATAGAGGGGGACTGGTAACATTTATTTGTTCCCTTCACATGTGTTATAATAAAATCTATTCTTTGTATATATGGTTTCCATTGGATGATTGGAGATATTACTATTTCTTTTTGTTGCTTAACTTGATTATGGCATAGATCAGGACTTTGGTAGGTTTTGATTCTATCAGTTGCTGCATATCTACAATGTTTAGTATCCATTTATATTGTTGAGACTGTTTTTCATCCACAGTCTTAAGTGTTTCCTTTTCGTACATCTTTGAGAAGAAAATACTACAACACATAGGATCTTGGAAATGGTGTATCCATATAGTGCTTGGAAATATCTTTCTAATGGTATTTCGAAGTAAAAAAAATACCCCTTGGATCAAAAATATCATCAGTCAAAGTTCTAAGGTCAAAATTAAAAAATTTGGTGTTTTGGCCATGGGTCCCATAACATAGAAAACATGCAGGTGGAAAGAGAAGCCACATGGGTGTGAAGAAGGTCCAATCATAAGCTCAGGAAGGAAATGGGTGGTCCCACCAAGGGACACGCCCCTTGATAGGTTTCTCCCAGAAAGTTTCCAAAGGAGGCCCATGACCAAACTTTTGGGGTGATGGAGTAGCAAGAGGACATGATCAAAGGTAGTAGTGATTGGTACAAATCATCAAAGTGGGGGATCCCATATACACATAACCCCGACAATTTACTTTGCATCTTGAATTTTTATATCCAGGGAGATGAGACTAGGGAAACATGTATATTCTTGTCTACTATCTCAAGACTTCTTGTTCATGCCTAAAAATTTATAATATAAAAATCATGAAAACCAAATTCCTTAGACCCCCTTCTACCATACAATGATTTAGATGTCTGACAATAGGGACAAATCAACAGAAGGCATTGGTGTGATCTAGTTGTATGATAGAGGTGATGAGGATACATAGTGGCTGATGATGGAAACATGATGTGGACCTATGAGAGGATGACATGTGGCACACTTTTTTGGCTTTTTCATGTGGCCAAGTCATCCAAAAATAGGTGACATTTTCTACCTATCAGTGAGTGACACATGGAAATAATGTGTAGGTGGTAGACATGGTGGCGCTAATATAACCTCGAAGATTCTCCCATTGGCATAGGTAGGTAGCATGGGACCTAATGACATTGTGGTAAGGACACGTAATCCTACATGTTTTCTAGTTGGTGCAAAGTTTAGGAGAGATAGCATGGTGTACCCTAGAGGACACATAATCCCATCGCTCTTACCTCGATGAGTTTGAGGTGGGCCCAAGAAATGAAGAAATCAATAACAAAAGGCAACATAAAATTCTATCCCAATGAATTGAGGTGAGGATGTCACCTCAACATTAGACCTCGATGATTTTGAAGCGAGGCACATTGTACATAGCTAGGGAAAAGAGACTGAGGGACAAAAATGTTGCGACATTGTTAATGTTCTATCAAGTGACAAAATGCCCCTCCAGGGCTCTGTTTTGTAGTGTGAATTGATCAAAGGACAAGTAACATTGATGAGTTATAGTGACAGGCATTCCGGATATGTAAAATAATATTGTAGATATATAGAGGGCTTAATCTGTGAGGGCTTAGCACAAAGGGTGGAAGGCCTAAGTTTTAAGTGACATGAATGGGTTGGCATCTATACCTGGTAGAGTCCACTATAAATAACAACACACTAAAAATGGAATAACACATCATGGATGGGTTTGAAACTAGTTGGCAACATGCACAATTTGGAAGTATATTTAGCCGTTTTTGTCAAATATGGCAATTCACTAAAGTTATAATTAGAGATAAACCCTTTTCTAAGCCCTGTAATGTACCAAAATTGAATAAATAAACAGAAGGCTCATAGATTGAGATTAGGACAACAAATTAGAGACTGAAGGCTACTAGACCACATTAATAAGACTCAACAAAAATTGAAAAAAATGAATATTATCAAATTGAAACCCTTGTTAAATGTAAATTATGAGCCGAACTCAACTAAATTATTAAGTCCAAAAATATCAGATCCTATGTCTTTATAAGCACAATTAAAAAACTGATTTGTTGTTGTTGTTGATGAACTGATCAGAGATAAGAGATTGTGAAAAATGATTTTGTGGTGATTGGGTGTGTGATTGAGGAGATATTTACTTGTTTTATGAAAAGGAGTGGCCTTCATGATTTGAGTTTGAAATTGTGATGAAAGATGAAAATAGTAGGTCAAGCAAGTTGGAGCTTTCATTTCAGGGGTAGTATCTCCTTTTAGTAGTAGCTAATAAACCATGGGTAGTAGGTTCCTTCTGGTGGATGCCAGAGAACATTGTAAAAACAAGTTGAAGCTTGCCTTTGTAAAAGAAATTGAAGAAAATATTGAAGTCTTTATGTGTTTCATATATTATTCTTGTGTTGATGCTTACTTGAATTGTTGTTAAAGAGTTTGTTGGTGTTTTAGTATTCTTTACTTTGTGAAAGAAATTTTAAAAATTCTCACAATACTGATTCACCCCCCATCTCAGTGTTCACCTAGTTTTTAACAACAACAACAAGGCACTGAAACACCTAACACACCTGTAGAAGTATAAGAAGTGGTTGCTACACTAGAGTTAAACAAAAACTTCAAGGTCAAGAATCAAATAGGTATTATGTCCTTTATTCCTTTTTATAGATTTATTCTTAGAGGAAATATAATTCTTGGAAAGAAAAATAGAAAGCTTCAAAACTCAATTAAGCTATTAAGGAGTGGATTAAGGGAAGATAGGCCCTTTGAAAAGTTAGGCATCCTTGCTTAGGCAACATGTTTCCTTACTATAAAAGAAATAAGGGAACCTCTTCCAAAGGAAAGGGAAATAACCCAAGAAGAATTACATAGGATATAATGCCAATACAAGGTTGTTCAAATGGAGCATGAAGGTCTTGATATGATAGGACTTGATATTTATACAAATCATGCCATGATGGAGGATAAAGAAATCCAATGAACCTCTTATACCAATGGGATAAAGCTAAAGAGAATAGGTATAATGGAATACTAGCTATGTATGAGGAAAAATTAATGCCCATTAGGGAACACCAACAGATTGTTAGGAAACTCAGAGATTGATGGGTTGAGAAATTGGAAATCCATAGAGATAGATGGGATTAATGGAAGAAGATAATGGACAATGAATAAAATAATACTACCAGACTCAAAAAATAGGCAGATAAGCTGGAAGTTGGGAAGATCTAGCTTGGACTATTAGTGGAATCTATGCGTACTAGCCATAAATTTCTTTCTCGTATGTATAGCATGTATGTGCAGGAGAAGTTGTTCATGTTCTAAAGGAAGTCTCTCATGACCTCAAAGCCATATGAGATCACCTCTCTAAGTACATTATTGGTGGTTTATTATGCATATGCCAAGGAAGAAAAGAAGCTAGTGTTCCAACTCTACCAACACAACATTTTGTTGCATCATGACCCCATCTAGAACCATAATCATTTTGTAGGGATGTTTAATTGCAATCTTTTGCATCTTTCTTGAACAGCCACATTAATTCGACAATTTCTCATAATGTGGCTAAAAACAAATTTGAATGCAATCTATCGATTCGAGGAGAGTGCTATAGACCTAAGGATGTCCTCCTTGTACATTAAAAATGGGTAAAATCTTCAAGACATGCAAAATTTATGGCCTTGAATAGGAAAGAGGCCATTGAACATTACGAGGCACAAACTAAAATACTAATAAAGACAATTGTAAAAAGTTGTCCTCAACATTAGGGACAAACCACATAATACATGCATATAGGAGATCCATTCAACCTAGACAACTTTGTAGTGGCTCTAAAGAGAGTAAACAAATAAATTAAGTGTATGGAGAGTTGTAAAAACCATTGGGTTTTCCTGAACTTTCACAACCCATTGATCTAACTTCCTTCCACAAAATACCAAAAAGACTAAAATATATCTAGAAAAGAAGAACTTGTCTACTAGAAGGAAGTTGAGGAAAGGAAAGGCTATTATCATGCTCATGAGTTAAGGGAGGTTGACTACAATATCGTAACCTACATTGAATCCACAATCACTTAGATTTAGATTGGCTATTTTTTTTTTCCAAAGGAAAAATCAAAATTGTTATTAAGGAAATAAAAAGTTACATTTTAGATGTAATAAAGCATTCATAAACCAAACTGTTAATCCACAATACACAAAAAGTGAAAACACAACATACTGAGGATAGTGGAGAAGAGAACTTACTCAATACTAATAATCATAAAAGTACTATAAGACAGAACCATAAACCCGAGTCTCTCCAAACAATAAGAGAAAACAACCCATCAAAAAAAGATAAATGTAGCAGTTCAGAGTTTTCACCAAAACATGGTAGCCATAAGAAAACTGGAGATAAATACATATATAAACAAAGATAAAATGCACCAATGAAGTCCAATACAGCCCCAAAAAGCCATAAGATGCAGAAAAGTAAACTGTACATACACAAAAAGACCAAGCCATTAAATGTAAGGAGGTTGATTTGACTCGGTAACCCGCCCATTATCGGAATCAACTATATGCTAGATGTCCAAAGCCTACTGTAAACCTTTCTTAGAAAGTAGAGATCTTCTTTTGCTTTCCTCTCCTTACCCCACATCTATCTTGTGCATTAGAAGCACCATCAAAGTATGCCCACGAGACATCAAGTCTAATATGCTCTTCTTTTATATTCCGATAGGACAAAGAGGGGTTGTTTTGAGGGATCAGTTCATAAATAGAGGCACATTGAATTGAAATAGGATAAGGATCTTAAGACTTATCCTAAAAAATGCCTTTTTTTCAAACCAACCAAATCCTCCAACAAATAATCGGGGGAATGTTCCTATAATGAGTGTCATATGAATTTAACCACTAGTTTTTCCAAGCATCCACCAACAAAAGACCATGCCAATTGAGACTAATTCCAACAACATTTGAGAAAATATCCCATGTTTTTAAGGTAAAAGGACAACTTAAAAATAAATGAGAAATGTTTCCTTCAAATGTTTTTCATAATATACAACATCTCGGCCCACGATTGTTTCTTTTTTGAAGGTTATCCCAAGTTGGCACTTTGTTCTTGAGAATACACTAGAAGAAAAGTGTAGATTTTGCTCAACGACCAAGTTTCCATAGTGGCTTGTGCCACCATCTCCTAACACCACCAGCCCTTTGATTCATTTGTAGATTGTACCCAAACTTCAAAGCATAGATACCAATAGGAGAGTGAACCCACCGAAGTTCATCAATGCTTTCCCTAATGTAGACATTTTTCTCTACAAATCTGTAGTATAATCCAACCAAAACCCATCCCACTGGGGCTCAAGGTTTAATTCCTTAGACGACTTCCAACCCTCATTCCAAAAAGAAGTGTGTTCATCATTTGTAATTTGATTGAGAAAATAGATACCTCGAGTAGTGAGAAACTCCCTTAGATCCCTTGGAAGAATGAAAGCATCATTACAACCCACCCAAGGGACTACTCCCACTTGAACACTAGTGCCATTTTGTTGGGCGCGAGATCCCAAGGGAAATTTTGGGGCTAAAAGCCCATATTTTGGTCAAATTTTGTAATCCAAGTGTAAAGACTCTACATTTTGTGGTAGCGGAGTGCGTAGGTGTTACAGAGTCATAGGGTTGCTCACCCTTATTTTGGAAAAGTAATGTCGGCTGTAAAAGATCTACCCATGGTCTGCGGACCATGGGATTGTATAAAAAGACCTAAGCTCTAAGTAGTTAGAAGGGACACATGAAGATATGATGTAGGAGAGACAACTCTGAAGTACAAGTCTAAGTTTGGGTTGTAGCATAGGTAGAGGCTTTGCAGCTGAGTGCGCATGGTGGGTTGAGTCTGTAATCATTTGGAATTATCAATAAAGAGAAGTATTCTACAATTTCTGTGTCTTTATTTCCTGTTTATGCATCTTGCTATGTTGGGTATGAATCTCACTTATAATGCTTATATGATGCGCAAATGTATGTAAATGTGTTGGTTAAGTGAATGCATGTAAGAACATCTAATTACACAAAGACAACTAAGATCGGTTAATAAGATAAGTAAAACACTTAGCATAGTTTGGGAGATATTGCAGTTTGCCGCCCTAGCAGTGTGAAAGTCCCTGAGCCGCAAGTTAGGGCTGCGTGAAAACCAATTGTAAACTTTCACGAAGATACTAAAGGGTGGAACAAATGGTTAAGCAACCTGCGTGAAGGCAGGTATAGCCGAAATAAACCAACATCACATCCATCTCAAGGGTGCAGAAACTTGGTTCCAACATCCCCCCATAATGCTTCGGGTGAGACTTTAGTCCGTGCTCCATGGGCTGATGTCGAAAGGGCCAGTAGTGTAGGGATTGTTTGGCTAACTAACACTGAAACTAGGTTAGGCCCCCTCAAGCCAAAAAATGGTTTTGTTGTCAAGACCAGAATCTGCATTAGAGATGTGTGATGTTGTATCACTGGAATCCAACTAAGAAAGAGATTGGAGACTAGTTGGATAGAAAGATCCACGAATTCATGTCACAAGAGAATAGAAGCCCGCAACTGTAAAAATAACAGTGGTTGGACTGATACCCATATAAGAAGATCCACGAAATATTTTTCACCTCCTTTCCTACTGAGCTATACAAGTTGATCGTGAAGCTAGCAGATAGCCAAGGAAGGTGGAAGCTTGATGGTTCTATTGTGTGGACCCTAGAGCTAGTGTGAAGGTTGGAAGCATAAGAGGATAATATCGCTCGCACTGTCGATCATTGGCTCGATCGTGTCATAGGAGGATTTGTTACTGAATTCGCGGTCGACACCTTAGTCAGCTATAGTGAGGCGGAGCGATGCCTTTTCAAAGTACCACGAGGTAAGTATGTAAAATATTTGAATACTTGGATTAAAATGTTGTTGTGTGAAAAACAGGTTATGTAGCTACCTTGATGTTTGTGACTACGGGAAGTGGAAAATTTTACAGAAATGAAGGAAATAAGGGTCCAGAGCATAGCCCCTTGATTTCACCTCCATGAAGGGATGAAGAAGGGATAGTGAAGGTCTCTCTGTGAAGTGCTATTCATTTGATAAGATGAGGATTCCCACGAATCCCACCTCTTCCCACACCACCTCTGACTTCACCACCATTGCCTCCAACTTCACCTGTTCCACCTCCACCTCCACCGTGATTTAGTATGGTGAATACAATGAACTTGCCTTTGTAAAAAGGTTTGGGAAATGAGGACCCAGACCAATTCTAGTTCGTTGTGAGGGCTGTATGGGAAGCTAAAGGTGTTACAAATGATCACATAAAGAAGGCAACACTTGTTAGTGTTTTGCAAGATCACGCACTAACCTGGTACATTAAGTACTCCAATGATAACCCAAATGCTAGAGTAGCGAACATCTAATTAGCACTAAATAGGGAATTTAGCAGGACTAAATTTGAAGCACAGTCGATTGTGGGATTCAAAGAGATCGAAATGTAACCAGGCGAGATGCCTTGGGAACTGGATCAGAGGCTGAAATGCACAATCCATCAAGCCGACATGAATTTGACAGATGGACAGCATCACGAGTGGTTTGTGGCTTCGCTACTACCACACTTAAGGAGTGCGTTGTCACAACAAAAGATAACAACTCAGGCAGAGGCCTTGGAGATTGCCATGAGACTACATGAGACTCCAATGCAAGATCTTAATGTAGGATTCCAATAGATCCATGCACAGCTGAAGAATCTATGCCTTGAGATGCAAAGCCTAAAGCACGATAGGATGGTTCAGCCAGAGGTATGTGAAGAGGTATGGTGTTTGAAATGCAAGAGTCAGGGTCATGACAAAGACCACTGCTCGGTCTTTACAAATTACCTTGTAGGAGGAGGATCGATGCCATTAAGGCTGGAAGCTCAAGTAGGACCTAGCATGGTGCCTGCTTTATGGTGCACTATCTATCAGGTAGCCGGAAAACATGCCACAGATAACTGTCACTTGCTACAGAAGTATGTGCAAGCACTGCAACTGTTGTTCTGCAACTTTTGTAGGTCGGTAGGACATGATGAGCATACATGCAGGAGCTATGAATTGATGATGGATAGAACTCCCACCTACAAGGTTTAGGCCAAAGTGTGGGCCCTTGACTAGAATGCAGGGATGGTGCAGACATGATTTCAGGGGCGCGGATGAGGCCGAGGTGGAGGAGGACCTGGTAAAGGTGAGGACAATTGATTTGCTACAATTGCGTAGGACCAAGACACTATGCCCACGATTACACTAATCCAACGCATCTGTCATGCAAGTACTGCACATTGTTTGATCATGAATGGGGTAATCAATCTGAAAAAGTGAAAGATGATATTTGAAAAGAAATCATTGCACGTAATAATACCCCTGGATCTTGCTGAGGGATCACGCTATACTAAACCAGTCTGCGATTATGAGAGTGATGATGATATGGACTGCATCTATAAGATAATAGCATGATACCAAGACTAGGTGAATGCCACCGTGGATGGATGGATTATGTGGGATCATGAGAGTTCCTGCACTTTGGACTCCGACGAAGAAATAGAACACTGGCAGAATCAGTTACATGAAGTAACTATGTTGAGTTGCAACATGATGACCCAATCGCTACGCTGTGTGTAATTAGAGGAAAGAAATATTCCTAGCTATGATGGTCTCAATGAGGTAGATGTCCTATTGGATGCATTTGAAAGGGAGGTGCCAGAAAAACAACGCTTTTAGGCTTTGGACTGGGCACTACGCGCTACGCCCGCAAGATGGTGGGGTATGCACAAGGGAAGCTTCGATGATTGGCATGAATGTAGGAGGATGATGAGAGCACGATTTGGGAAGCATAGGATGCGACTGACAGTCAAGTACAATGGAAAAAATGATCCATGTGCATAGTTGGCCAAAGAGGAGAAGAACTATTCCACCACTGAACATGAGGGGCTAGCTATGGTGTATATGCTCTAGAAGTATCGACACTACTTGCTAGGAGGCCACTTTAAGATGTATACGGATCACTCCGCGCTAAAGTACTTGGTCAATAAGCCTATGATGGGGGGGGGGGGAATTTGCGGATGTATCTTATTGTTTCAAGAGTACGATTTTGAAGTTGTTGTGAAGCCAGAACGATTGAGCTTGGGACCAGACCATCTATCGCACATCGAAATAGGGGAGGAACCTACTAACTTAGAAGAAGGATTCCCTGACGTGCAACTATTTTCTTTGAGTGTCATGGATGGTCATTTCGAGGATATAATACACTTCCTAACAACAAGAACTGCACCAGAAGGATACTCTGTCCAACAAAACAAGGAATTAGTGGTGTTCGTGACAGATTTATCTGTCATTGCTGAGCATCTATACAAGATGGGGACTGATGAGATACTATGAAGGTATGTACTTGATTTCGAATGAAGCAGCATCCTCAAGGACGCTCATGGGGGAGCCACGGGAGGACATTATGCAGGGAGAGAAACTGCGCAAAAGATTCTACACGTTGGGTTGTGGTGGCTAACCCTTCATAAGGATTCAAAAGCATATTGCAAGGTGTGTGATGTATGCCAAAGAATAGGTAGGGCATTGCAGAGGGATTAAATGCCTTTGAATCCAAAAATGACATTGCAACCCTTCGAAAAATGGGCAATATATTTTGTAGGACCCATTCAACCACAAGGGAAGACAGTAGTGAGATACATTATCACTGCGATGAAGTACTTGACTCGTTGGGCAAAAGCCAACTGGTGAAGGATTGCATAGGCACAACTACTGCAAAGTTCCTATTTGAACATGTATTAACGAAATTTGGATGTCCAAGAATCTTGATGAGTGATCGTGGTACACACTTCCTGATTGAGATGATCAGTGCACTAACGAAGGAATTTTAGGTATATCACCAGAAGAGCACACCTTATCACCCATAGGCTAATGGGATAGTGGAGGCATTCAAAAAATTTCTTGAAAACATTTTGACCAAGGTTTCCAATGCTCAACAAAGTGAATGGGACCTACACATACCTGTTGTATTGTGGGCTTATCGAACAACATGCAAAAAGTTGACGAGACAAACCCCTTTTAGGCCTGTCTATGTATTGGCATTATGACAGAGGTTTGGTGCTATGACACAGGTGTTGTCCTTGATGGCAACCCACTCAAATGATAGATCACTATCCAGGCTCTCAGAATGAAAGAAAAAGAGATATATGCAAGTTCCTCTTAACCAAGTCGCATATACGCACGAGTTAGACGATCAAAAGGCGTGTATACGTATACACGCACTTTCATGCAAAGAAAAGTGCGTACATGTGAGAAAATTTATTTTTGGTCCATGATATTTAGTCCTTGGTATTTGGACCTATGATTTTGGACCATGGTATTGTGTCCGAAGTGTTGAACCCAGGTATTGGGTCCCTAGTATTAGTTCTAATTGGTTTTGGACCATGGTAGTGAGTAAGGCCTAAGACTATAAATGGGGAAGGAGATCATTAGGGAAAGGTATGAACTAAAAGTATTGAATATCTTATGAAGAGAAAGATCTAGAATTGGGTTATGGTGCATAGCTGGATCTGAGCCAAGGAGGAACTTAAGCGCTAAAAGATGGATAAGTTCTATTGATGGGTCAAGATCTTAAGGCTTGAATAGTAATATCTTTGTGTGATTTTGATCTGTTATATTTAGCACATGATTTAATCTCTAAATCTGATAATCTGGGTATAACTGATGTTTGAATAAGTGAAAAGAGTAAATTATCTTTTATAGATCTGTACGCAATTTCGGCACATCAGAGGCGCGTATACATGTAGGTTCATTAAGTGAAGACAACGTATATTCTGGTTGGCATTAATACAACAATGTATGCACGCAGGGTTCTATATATCGAAGTAGCGTACATATCTTGAAATAAGTTTTAGCTACTTCTGTTTATTGCTGCAGTATTATGGGTTCAGGATTGGTTTATGGTTACTGTTAATGTATTCTGGTTACAACATTCAGAGAAGTAAGTGTTTGATTCAATTTTGATTGAAGAAAAGGAGATTGGTTGATGGATATATATTTGATGTTTTATTAATGTTATTGATGGATCCAATTTGAAAATGTATGAAACATGGTCCCTGGAAGTAAAGAGAAGGTTGTAGCCTTTTGTAGGTCAGCGCCTACATACTAGTACCTCAGCTAGTACAAGAGCTAACGGGGTTGTAGCTCCCTTCCAGGAGAAGCTGGAGAAAGAGAGAAGGTTGTAGCCTTCTGCAGGTAGTAGCCTACATACTGGTATAAGACTACACCAATACAGAAACATTGTAAAAAGAAGTTTCTAATTAAAGGAAGATAAAGAGTAATTGCAGCAGGTGGTTTTCACCCACATTGGGTTTCCACCTTATATCTTGTGTTCTCAAGTGTGATTTCCTGTTCTATTTTACTGTTCCTGGTTACTATTTATATAGTTTTATGCACAGATTAATGATCAACATCTGAAGAATAATTTAAATTACAAGTCTGCTAGTTATACGCTTGTTTCCGTAACTGCAATTGCGTACATACGCAGTTTTTACTAACTGAAGTAGTGTATATAAATCTGATTGTAAAATGAAAAATGATTGACCTGATAATACTGATTCACCCCCTCCCTCTCAGTATTATTTCCAACAATTGGTATCAGAGCAAGTCCTTCAGAAGAATCTTGATCGCTTGAAGGAAGATCTATCATCATGAGCAACTATGAAAAAGAGGCATCTATCAGGCCACCAATTTTTGATGGGAGAAACTTCGTCTATTGGAAGGTAAGAATCACAGAATATCTTCAATCTCTTGGTACAAAAGTTTGGGATATCGTGGAAATAGGATACACATTTCCATCAGCAACTCTTATAGATACGACTGGTAAGAAGCAGTATGAAACAAATGCAAAGGCTATCAATACTCTGTTATCAAGTTTATCTCAATCAAAATTCATCAAGATTATGCAGCTCAAAACTGCAAAAGAAATATGGGACAAGATCGTTCTAAGCTATGAAGGAGACAATCAGGTAAAACATGCAAAACTACAAACTCTCAGAATTCAATATGAAAATCTCAGAATGCACAATGATGAAAGTGTGGCTAATTATTTCTTACGTATAGATGAGATTTTTAATCGTACGAAAAACTTGGGTGAAGAAATAAAAGAAGTTACTTTGGTTGAAAAGGTTCTAAGATCTTTGTCTTCTAAGTGTGAATCAAAATTTTCTACCATGGAAGAAAAGGAGAATCTACAGAGCATTACCATGTCACAGCTGCACGGAATCCTAACTACTTTTGAAATGAGAAAAGGGGGACCATCAGACAAGAGAGAAGCTACATTCAAAGCTTCAGGAAAAGGAGATTACAATGAGTCAAGACATATGTCAAAAGAAGAGAAAGAATCAAACTTTGTCAAGAACCTTCAACGAGGTTCTGGAAGATTTAGAGGTAAGCTACCTTTCAAATGTTTTGCTTGTGGAAGAGTCGGTCATTATGCAGCCAAGTGTCCTCATAAAGATAAGCTTGACAAAGATAAGGAACCGATTAGATGGAACAGAAAACAGAATGTAAGTAAGAAGAGCTATTGTACACATGAAGATAGTGATGGATTTTTAATTAGTGATGAAGATGAACAATGTAATGATTATAGACTTTTGATGGCATTTGAAGATGAGGATTTCTTGGATGCTATAGATGAAGAAGGTCTTTATGAAGAAATTTCTAAACTTAAAATTTGTTTCGAAGAAAAGAAAATGATTATAGACACTCTAACATTCCAACTTGCTGAAAGGGAAAAACACAATGAAAAGTTAGAATGTGAAATTGTGGGACTTAGAAAAGATATTGAAAAATCAAAAGCCCTTAATCTTAGATTTGCTAAAGGATTTGAAACTTTAGATGAGATTATCAAAGTGTAGCTTTCTCCTCTAATCAAGACAAGTCTTGGATATTCTGAAGAAACATCTCAAGCACAGAAGCCATCCACCTCGAAAAGTTATCTAGATGCAGCAAGGAGAAGTGAACAGGCTGACAATAAAAAACAAAGGCATAAATAAGATCACCAGGTAAATCAAGGTCAATCTACCTCAAGGATGAACAAAGATCACCAAGTAAATCGGGGGAAATCTACTTCAAGGATGAACAAAAGTTACAACCAACCGCAGGTAAATCACTCTCAATTTGCCTATGGAAAATACAATCACCTGGATGGTAGGTTTGATAATCGCAGTAATTTCTTCAATGGTCAATGTTTCTCATGTCATAACTTTGGACACAAAGCTTCTCAATGTGTTTCCTACAAGACCATCATGACTAGAGAAGCACGAAATCAAAGAAGTGTAACTGGGATCATGAAAAGGACTCACAATAAATTTTCTGCCCTTGAAAATGAAATAGAATGTTCTATTTGTAACAACTTCGGGCATGAAGACTCCGAATGCAAGAGTAGGTTTTGGCAAACAACTTAGAAGGAGCAAGTTTCATTGAGTCCCAAAACATGGAGAAAGAAAGAACCGCAACCAGAAAGATGTGGTATAGCCTTATATGTGGAAGGACAGGAAAATCAGTGGTACATTGACAGTGGATGCTCGAAACATATGACAAGTGATAAAGAAAATCTTCAGTCATATAGTGCATTAGAAAAGGAAAGGAAGGTCTCATTTGGAAATGACACCCTTGCACTCATAAAAGGTAAAGGTTATGTTATTTTAAAAGAAAAGGTCAAAGCTAGAAATGTTAGGTATGTTGATGGCTTAAAGAATAATCTATTGAGTGCCAATCAAATGTGTGATCAAGGAAATGAGGTAATATTTCAATCAAATGGATGTATTGTTCCTGAGCTTGATACAGGAGAAATAGCGATCAAAGGCATAAGAACTCCAAATAATTTATACATACTCAAGGGAGGACAAGAATAATGCTATCTAAGAAAGAATAATGAACACTGGCTATGGCACAGAAGATTGGGGCATCTAAGCTTCTCCTAGATAAGGAAAGCATGCAAATATCAGGCGGTTCGTGATCTCCCTGACATCAAAATTCCAGACAATACAATATGCAAATCATGCCAGTTTGGCAAGCAAACCAGAACTAATTTCCCTGAGAAGGAAGGATCAGCCAGTAAGCCACTTGAACTTGTCCATACTGATGTATGTGGTCCATCCAGTAGAAAGTCATCTTGACGAGAAGAATACTTCATATTATTCATTGACAACTTTTCCAGGATGTGTTGGATAGGAATCCTAAAGCATAAAGATGAAGCTTTCGAAAATTTCAAAGCATTCAAAGCCTTGGTTGAAAATGAATTAATCCATAGAATCAAATGCCTCAGGTCTGATCAAAGAGGGAAATTCACCTCATATGAATTTTTCGATTTTTTTGAAGAAAATGGAATAAGAAGGGAATTCTCTACTGCAAGGACTCCTCAGCAAAATGGAGTAGTAGAAAGGATGAACAGAACAGTTCAACAAATGGCTCGAGCTATGCTTGATGAATCTGTAACTCCTGCAACCTTTTGGGGTGAAGCTGCGTTTGCTGTCGTTACTATTCTAAACAAGACAAGTTTTCGGGTAAACAACACTCAGACTCCTCGTGAACTTTGGTACTGTAAGACTCCTATGGTAAAATACTTCAAAATTTTTGGAAGCAAATGTTACATCAAAAGGACTGCTGAAAACCTTGGCAAGTTTGAACCTAGAGCAGATGAAGGCATTCTCCTTGGTTACTCTCCCCACAACAAAGGATATAAGTGCTACAATAAAAGACTTGGAAAAATTGTTGAAAGTATTGATGTAGTGGTTGATGAAGAAGGAAATATTCCTAGGCAGGTAAAATCCGAAGATTTCGAAGATGATTAGGACTATCCTTAAACATCAAATCAGACTTATGGTGAAGAAGAAACCGATGAGGCACCAGAGGAATAGATAAGGGTAGAAGAGAAGACTCCATCTAGGTACGTTTAGAAGAATCATCCAAAAACTCAAATTTTGGGCAGAAAGAGGTAGGTCTACAAACAAGAAGAACTATCTTAGAAGCTTCAATCTATCTAGCATTGCTTTCCTCCACTGAACCACAAAATGTAAGTGAAACATGCAAAGATGAATGCTGGGTCAAGGCCATGAATGAAGAACTTGAGCAGATTGAAAAGAATAATACTTGGGAGTTGGTTCCTAGACCAAATGATAAGAATGTCATAGGGACAAAATGGATATTCAAAAACAAGCTGAATGAAAATGGAGATGTTATTAGAAACAAGGCCAGACTTGTTTGTAAAGGGTATGCTCAACAATAAGGTATAGACTTTGAAGAAAATTTTGCACCGATTAAAAGACTTGAAGCCATAAGAATGCTCCTTGCTCTTTCTAGCTTTTAGAAGTTCAAAGTATTTCAAATGGATGTGAAATCTGCCTTTTTAAATGGAGACTTGGAAGAAGTGTATATTGAGCAACCAGATGGATTCATCCTTGGAAATGATCCAAAACTTGTATGCAGACTTAAGAAGGCTCTCTATGGTCTTAAACAGGCTCCAAGGGCTTGGTATTATCGTTTGGACAAATACCTCCATCAACAAGGTTTTTCAAAAGGATCAGCAGATAGCAATCTATATGTAAACATTGATAAGGATAAATTGCTAATACTTGTCGTATATGTTGATGATATCATCTTTGGTAGCAATAAAGAAGCCATGAGTCAAAACTTTTCTTTGGTGATGCATAAATAATTTGAACTTTCCTTGCTTGGTGAGCTGACATATTTTCTTGGTCTACAAGTCCAACAAAATAAAGACAGTATCTTTTTATCACAAACCAAGTACTTGAAAGAGATCTTGAATAAATATGGCATGGAATATTCAGAACCAGTATGTACCCCTATGGTAACAGGATGCAGCCTCAGCGCAAATGATGATTCAACAACAGTACATGAACCAACCTATAGATCCATGATTGGTAGTCTGCTCTATTTGACAGGTACCTGACCAGACATCATGCATGCAGTGGGAATAGTTGGAAGATTCTAGGCAAATCCAAAAGAAGCACACCTTCAAGCAGCTAAAAGAATTTTCAAATATCTTCAAGGGACACAAAACTATGGCTTATGGTATCCTAGAGATACAGATCTCACACTTCATGCATATATAGATGCAGATTGGGCAGGAAGCATGGATGACAGAAAAAGCATTAATGGTGGAGCATTCTTTATGGGTCCTAGATTAGTATCTTGGTTCAGCAAGAAATAAATTTCAATTGCTTTATCTACAGCTGAAGCGGAATATGTGGCTGCTGCATCTTGCTGCAGACAACACCTATGGATGATGCAAATTTTGCAAGATTTTCAAATCACTTGTACTCCACCTATCTCCATTTTATGTGATAATACAAGTGCAATCAGTATTTCAAAAAATCCAATCATGCATTCAAATACCAAGCACATACCTATCAAATATCATTTTCTCCGAGAATAAGTGCTTGAACAAAAGGTCAAATTGGAGTATGTTCCCTCCAAGGAACAGGTTGCTGATATACTCACCAAACCACTGCCCAGGGAGACATTTGAATACCTCAGATAGAATCTGGGAGTTGTTGATGCATCAACTTGCTGTTGAAACTTGTCTATTTTAGAGAAAAGTGGTTGTACGCGAGTTTAATGAGGAGAATCCGCATACATACACCGGTTTCTATGGATACAGTCGCATATATGTTGGTTTGAAGACAATCAGTGGGCTAAGCTCAAGATGAAAGGAGTCTGATATGGGTCTAACAGAGACCATCTGACACAAGTTTAGGGGGATCATATATTCTTCTAATAATGCATTGTTGGCATTATCTTAGAAGATCTTGGTTCACTTTCACAGTTGTCTTTGATTTCAGGTGGAACAAGTGTAGAGGGAGAACATGGTTGCTGGTCTGAATGATGATTGATAGATGCCGCTGATGATAGTTGTTAATAACTATCATAGTCTTGTTGTAGATATTTTGTCTCTATGTCATGTATTTCTTTTCTTATTAAGGTCATGTAATGACCTACTTTGGTTTCCTCACTATGCCTGGGATGGATGATGTAATGCTCTTGTTTTATCTTGTGTAAACTTTTGGTGTATTCTCACTTGGTTGGGAGATGGATGTATGTATGAGTCTTTGGTGGTAGGAAGGTCATTTATGATGTATAAAGTTATGTATATTATTGTAGAACATCTTCTTGCAGACCTTGCCTACAGTCAGGGGGATCATGGACAACACAACAGAGCAGAGATTTCAGCAAGAACTCAGGGGGAGCATAACCCTTTGCACTTGATGAAAAAGGGGGAGAATGACTTTGAGTGATTTGGGGTTGCCATCAAGTCCAAAGGGGGAGATTATTGGCATTATGATAGAGGTTTGGTGCTATGACACAAGTGTTGTCCTTGATGGCAACCCACTCAAATGACAAATCATTGTTCAGGCTCTCAGAATGAAAGAAAAAGAGAGATACGCAAGTTCCTCTTAACCAAGTCGTGTATACACTCGAGTTAGATGATCAAAAGGCACGTATACCTATGCACGCACTTTCATGCAAAGAAAAACATGTACACGTGGGAAAATTTATTTTTGGTCCATGATATTTATTTCTTGGTATTTGGACCTATGTTTTTGGACCATGGTATCGCGTCTGAAGTGTTGAACCCAGGTATTGGGTCCCTAGTATTGGCTCTAAATGGTTTTGGACCATGGTCTTGAGTAAGGAATAAGACTATAAAAGGGGAAGGAGATCATTAGGCAAAGGTATGAACTAAAAGTATTGAATATCTTATGAAGAGTAAGATCTAGAATTGGGTTATGGTGCATAGCTGGATCTGAGCCAAGAAGGAACCTGAGCACTAAAAGATGTATAAGTTCTATTGATGTGTCAAGATCTTAAGGCTTGAATAGTAGTATCTTTGTGTGATTTTGATCTGTTATATTTGGTGCATGATTTGATCTCTAAATCTGATAATCTAGGTATAAATGATGTTTGAATAAGTGAAAAGAGTAAATTATCTTTTATAGATCTATATGCAGGTTCAGCACATCAGAGGCATGTATACACGCGGGTTTAGTAAGTGAAGGCAGCGTATACGCTGGTTGGCCTTAATACAACAGCATATGCATGTAGGGTTCTATATATTGAAGTAGTGTACGTCTCATGAAATAAGTTTTAGCTACTTCTATTTATTGCTACAGTATTCTGGGTTCAGGATTGGTTTCTGGTTACAATATTCAGAGACATAATTGTTTGATTCAATTTTTATTGAAGAAAAGGAGGTTGGTTGATGGAGATATATTTGATGTTTAATTAATGTTTTGATGGATCCAGTTTGAAAATGTATGAAACGTGGTCCCTGGAAGTAAAGAGAAGGTTGTAGCCTTCTGTAGATCACCTACGTACTAGTACCTCAGCTAGTACAAGAGCTAAGGGGGTTGTAGCTCCCTTCCAGGAGAAGTTGGAGAATGAAAGAAGGTTGTAGCCTTCTACAGGTGGTAGCCTGCATACTGGTATAATACTGCACTAGTACAGAAACATTGTAAAAGGAAGTTTCTAATTAAAGGACGATAGAGATGAATTGTAGCAGGTGGTTTTCACCCACATTGGGTTTCCACCTTATGTCTTGTGTTCTCATGTGTGATTGCTTGTTCTGTTTTACTATTCTTGGTTACTGTTTATATGGTTTGATGCACAAATGAATGATCAACACCTAAAGAATAATTTAAATTACAAGTATCTTTGTTATATGCTTGTTTCCTTAACTACAGTTGTGCACAAACGCAGTTTTTACTAACTGAAGTAACGTATACAAATCTGATTGTAAAATGAAAAATAATTGACCTGATAATATTGAGTCACCCCCCCCCCCCTCTCAATATTATTTCCAACACTATGGTGTGGAATCTGTAATGCCTATGGAATACATCGTGCCCGGTCTGCACATAGCAGTGCTCACGAGTATGATGGATAGAAGAGCTCTGGAAGAGAGGCTCACATAGTTGGATGAGCTTGAAGAAGAGATATTTTTGGCTTGATTTCACTAGCAGGTCCAAAAGCAGTGTGAAAAGGCATGGTGGGATCAACACATCAAGATGTGCACATTCAAGATAAATAATTTGGTTTTGTTGTATGATAGTAAGTTTGATAAATTCCCCGGAAAGTTCAGGATGCACTAGTTAGGGCCTTATGTTATTAAGGAGATTACTGATGGTGGCATGGTCTAGTTGGTTAAGTTAAATGGAGAACCCTTCCCAGGAAAGGTGAATGGCAGTCACTTGAAGCCATACATTGGTGGTCCAGCCATGTGACTAAATGAAAGTAGCACAGTCTTAGTGCTCCAAGCAACTGAAAGGAGGCGCAGGACTATAAATTACATTGCCCGGGTTGGGGAGCTGCGCGATTTCAAGACTGTGCGAGATAGGTAAGTGTCACAGGGTTCACAACAACGTGAAGGAAATTGTGCCACTCGTGGAAATAGTGTGCAGGTCCACCAGAAAGTGACTGTTAAAGTCACTGTTCACAATTTGATGGTCGGATTGTGGCCAAAGGGAGTGGGCGACAGGCATTTAAGGTGAAATTTATGGATTAGATTCTTGAAAATCTGCCACCAATCTAGCATTAATGGGCCAAATGTGGGGGGAACTGTGAGATTTGAATTCAAAAGGCCCTATAAATTACAAGTGGTTGTCCAACGAAAAACACTTGGCATTTTGAAAATTCAGTTGTTGCATTAACAAGTGTGTATGGATCGTGCAAATGTTTAGGCTTTGAGAGCAAGTTCAGAATTTGAGAGATTACCGAAGGAGATGTAGGACCTCCTGAATAGAATGATGTTGACACCTGAGGAAGTCACACAGGAAATTGATGTAGTAGAAGCTTCCCCAGAGAGTGTCGGAGTGATAGTTGAAGTCCCTAAATCACCCAGAACACTGAGACCAAAAAAGGATAAGTAGACTATGATCCCGGTGTGCGTCTCACCAAGAAACCCATAGAGGACCAAACTCACTTTGTAGGAAAAGGGGAAGGCCATTAATCTATGGGTAGACGAGGAAGAATCTAAAGAAATCCTAGTGAATGAGAAGGACTTGGAAATGGAAGTTGAAACCCAGGTTGTGGACCCTATTACCAGGTTACCCAAATATGTTCCTCCGTGCAAGGGAAAAGCCAAGGTGCCGAAGCACATAGACGAGAGCAAGAGATCCCTGCAAACTTTATTGCTCCTGAATGACATTGTTTTTGAGGGGCTACACTTAGGGTGGGTTCTTGTACTAAAGTTTGAAGATTGGGACCTTGCAGATCATAAGAAATTCCCACATTTTGTGATTGAGCAGCTAATGCACTGGTGAATTAACGCAATTGTCAAAATGATTAAATTGGAGCCATGGACATGGCTCAAGGGTGTATAGAAAGCCCAGTTGCTCAACCTGCTCTGGGTGCTGCATTACCACCACTCCCTAGTGACCATCTTCGTCATCAGGCAGCTGCTCTACTTGGTGCATGATGGGTGTTTGTGGCTGGAGGAGCCCATTCCCATCATAAACCACTTGATCCATCAGATCACACGACTGCCTTACTCAGGGGAGGATCCAGCGAATATATCAGAAGGAAAAGGTGGTGAGTTGGCCCTCGTGGAGGCTATGAAGAATAAATTCAAGTTGGAGAAGAAGAAGCGGGGAGATGCCATCTCCAGCATTAATAACCCTGTAGTCAAGGTAGCAACACAAATTTTAGTAGGGAAGGTGATGCGGAAGTGCCGCATAGATGAGGTGCCCGTGCTTGTGATTACACTAGCAGCCTAATGTGCTTAAGGAGTTCAATTAAACTGGGTGAATTATTTATGTGGCAAGTTCCTTGTGAATTGTCATGAGGCACAAGAGCAGGGAAATATGCTTCACTATGCATGGCTCCTACTGTCGATCGTACTAGTGGCATGGGAGCTGCCAGAAGACAACCAATTCCCTTCGGTTGCACCAGACCTTCCAGAGGAAGTGAAGTATGCTTTGTTGTGGGCGACCAAGGATGCATAATGCATAAAAGAAAGTAAGACCTTTTGGATCTTGATGGAGATGAGTATTTGGATGGGGATGATTTGCAAGCCGTGGTTATCAGGGCACAGAAGGACCTCGCGAAGACATGGCATAACTTACCATATCTGGCAACTGATGATGTTATCTTTGTAGTCCTTGAGTCTTGGCCACCAGTGTTGTGCGCTCCCACAGGCTCCGTGGTGGATACGGCCAAGTCCACCACATAGTGTAAGAAGGAAGAAATAAAGCTCCGAATGGCGCAGCTGGCTGAGAAGCGCAGAAAGGAGGAAGCAAAGACTAAGGCCCAAGCAGCACGCAATGCCATGAAATTGGTGGAACAATAGAAGATAGGAGGAGAAGAGCGTGAAGGACAGAAGCCACCTTCGCCTAGGGCTGAGGCAGAAATAGAGGAGCCAATATAACTAGGTGGCATGGACCCACATATGGCATCTATTAGGCTGTACAATAGGTATAAGTTTACTCTTGATTACACTGTCTTTTTCCTCCTTTTTATGCATTTGTGCCTTGATGTAGTAAGATGATAATAAAATTTTGATAAGAAATGAATGAAATTGCTTTTGATACGATTTGACTAGCAAAACTAACTTTCATTTTCTATTATGCAGAAATTTGCAAAGGGAACAATTGTTGTTCAAAAGATTGAACAACAAATGCTAAACAGGGGAAAAGGAGTGCATCTTATGCAGATGAATCAAGGAATGAATCAAGAGGATCAACGCAAGTTGGAATGTTGTTTGATAATAACATGTAGTTGTGAATTCCTCAGGATCTCCTGATTATGAGGAATCAAATTTATCTCTTTTACTTCTTGATTATAAAGGGGAACTTCTCGCCTTTTTTTTAGAGGAGGTTGTAATTTTAATATACAAAGCATGATTTTGAAGAGCACAATACGTTGTAATGCCATTTGAATTTGATGATTAATATATAAATTGAGTTGTTGTTCACTCGTGATATTCTGAAGTAGTTAAGCAGTATTCGCTGGCGGCTTCGGTTCAGTCACTGGTGGATTTCACTGTTGTTCCCTGTGTTATACGTTTACTTTTCCTTTACTACTAGTTTAATTATTTTGCTTTACAATTTTACAGTCCATCACTAGAAGATTATCTTCTCCCCCTAAACCTATGCCATATGGTCTCTCATAGACCCCTATTAGACTATCAGAGTCTGTCTTTGTTGATATCCTTCAAACCTCCATATACGTGACTGTATCTGCACAAACCAGCGTATGTATGCGGATCCTCCTCATCCAACTCACATACACCAACTTTTCTCTGAAACAAACAAGTTTCAACAGCAAGTTGAAGCATCAACTACTCCCAGCTTTTGTCTGAGATATTCAAATGTTTCCCTGGGCAGTGGTTTGGTGAGTATATCAGCAACTTGTTCCTTAGAGGGAACATACTCCAACTTGACTTTTTGTTCTAGCACTTGTTCCTGAATAAAATGATATTTGATAGGTATGTACTTTGTCTTTGAATGCATTACTGGATTCTTTGAAATGTTGATTGCACTCGTGTTATCACATAAGATGGAGATAGGTGGAGCACAAGTGATTTGATAATCTTGCAAGGTTTGCATCATCCAAAGGAGTTGGGTGCAAAAAGATGTAGCAGCCACATATTCTGCTTCAGCTGTAGATAAGGCAATAGAACTCTATTTCTTGTTGAACCAAGATACTAATCTAGAACCCATAAAGAATGCACCACCACTAGTGCTTTTTCTGTCATCCATGCTTCCAGCCCAATCTGCATCTGTATAAGCATGAAGAGTGAGATCTGCATCTCTAGGATACCATAGACCATAGTTTTGAGTTCCTTGAAGCTACTTGAAAATTCTCTTTATTGCCTGAAGTTGAGTTTCCTTAGGATTTTCCTGAAATATTCCAACCATTCCTACTACATGCATGATGTCTAGTTGGTACCTTTTAAATAGAGCAAACTTCCAATCATGGATCTATAGGTTGGTTGATGCACTATTGTTGATTCATCATTTGCACTGAGACTGCATCCTGTGACCATAGGAGTACATACTGGTTTCGAATCTTCCATGCCATACTTCTTCAAGATTTGCTTGAGATACTTGGTTTGAGATAAAAAGATATCACCTTTATTTTGTTGGATTTGTAAACCAAGAAAATATGTCAGTTCTCCAAGCAAGGACATTTCAAATTCGTTCTGCATCACCAAAGCAAAGTTTTGACTCATAGCTTCTTCATTGTTGCCAAAGATGATATCATCTACATACACAACAAGTATTAGCAATTTGTTATTTTCAATTTTTATATAAAGATTGCTATATGCTGATCCTTTTGAAAAACCTTGTTAATGAAGCTATTTGTCCAAACGATAGTACCAAGCCCTTGGAGCCTGTTTGAGACCATAGAGAGCCTTCTTTAGTTTGCATACAAGATTTGGATCATTACCAAGGATGAATCCATCTGGCTGCTCAATATACACTTCTTCTTCTAAATCACCATTTAGAAAGGCTGATTTCACGTCCATTTGAAATACTTTGAAATTCTGAAAGCTAGAGAGAGCAAGGAACATTCTTATGGCCTCAAGTCTAGCAATGGGATCAAATGTTTCTTCAAAGTCTATTCCTTCTTGTTGTGCATACCCTTTACAAACCAGTCTGGCCTTGTCACTTCCCCATTTTCATTCAACTTGTTTTTGAAGATCCATTTTGTTCCTATGACATTCTTATCTTTTGGTCTAGGAACCAACTCCCAAGTGTTATTCTTTTCGATCTGCTCAAGTTCTTCATCCATTGCTTTGACCCAGCATTCATCTTTGCATGCTTCTCTTAAATTTTGTGGTTCAGTGGAGGAAAGTAATTCCAAATAGCTTGAAGCTTCTACAATTGTTCTTCTTGTTTGTATACCTGCCTCTTTCTACCCCAAAATTTGAGTTTCTGGATGATTCTTTTGAACGTATCTAGATGGAGCCTTTTCTCCTATCCTGATTTGTTCTTCAGGCTCCTCATGGGTTTCTTCTTCATAGGTTTTTTCTTCATCATGAATCTGATTTGATGTTGATGGATAGTCCTCATCATCTTCGAAGTCTTCAGATCTTACCTGCCTAGGAGTGTCTTCTTCTTCATCAACCACTACATCAATACTTTCAATAATTTTCCAAGATTTTTATTATAACACTTGTATGCTTTGCTGTGGGGAGAGTAACCAAGAAGAATGCCTTCATCTACTCTAGGTTCAAACTTGCCAAGATGTTCATCAATATTTTTGATATAACATTTGCTTCCAAAAACTTTGAAATATTTTACAGAAGGAGTCTCACCATACCAGAGCTCATGAGGGGGTTGAGTGTTGTTCACCCGGACATTTGTTTTGTTGAGAATAACAACTGCAGCAAATGCAGCTTCACCCCAGAAATTTGTGGGAGTTCCAGACTCATCAAGCATAGCTCGAACCATTTGTTGAACCGTTCTGTTCATCCTTTCCACTACTCCATTTTGCTGAGGAGTCCTTGCTGTAGAGAATTCCCTTCTTATTCCATGTTCTTCACAAAAATCGAAAAATTCATTTGAGGTAAACTCCCCACCTCTATCAGATCTGAGGCATTTAATTTTTTGATCTGATTCATTTTCAACCAAAGCTTTGAAGGATTTGAATTTTTCGAAGGCTTCATCTTTGTGCTTCATAAGTCCTATCCAAACCATCCTGAATAATCATCAATGAATTAATATAAGTATTCTTCTCCCCGAGGCGACTTTCCTAGATGGACACATACTCAGTATGGAAGTTCAAGTGGCTACTAGCTGATTCCTTCCTTCTCAGGGAAGTTAGTTCTATTGCTTACCAAACTGACATGATTCGATATTGTTTGTTTGGAATTTTGATGTCTGGAAGACAAAAACTGCTTTGGTATTTGCATGCTTTCCTTATCTGTGAGAAACTTAGATGCCCCAACCTCTGGTGCCATACCAGTTTCATCATTCTTCTCAGATAGCATTGTGTTGTCCTTCTTTGAATATGTATAAATTATTTGGAGTTCTTATGCCTTTGATCACTATTTCTCCTGTATCAAGATCACAAACACTACATCCATTTGATCGAAATATTACCTCTGCTCCTTGATCGCACATCTAACTGACACTCAATATATTATGCTTTAAGCCATCAACATACATAACATTTCCTACTTTGACCTTATCTTTTAAAAGAACAAAACCTTTACCCTTTATGAGTGCAGGGTGTCATTTCCAAATGAGACCTTCTTCTCCTTCTCCAAGGCACTATATGACTGAAGTTTTTCTTTATCACCTGTCATATGTTTTGAACATCCACTGTCGATGTACCATTGATTTTCCTGCCCTTCTTCATATAAGGCTATACCACATCTTTCTGGTTGTGGTTCTTTCATTCTCCATATTTTGATATTTGAGGCTTGCTCCTTCTGAGTTGTCTGTCGAAACCTGCTCCTGCATTCATAATCTTCATGACCAAAATTATTACAAATAGAACATTCTATTTCATTTTCAAGAGCAGAAAAGTTATTGTAGGTCCTTTTCATGATCCCAGTCATACTCCTCTGTTTTTTATTTTCTCTAGTCATGATATTTTTGTAGGCAACACACTGAGCTACTTTGTGTCCAAAGTTGTGACAAGAGAAACATTGGCCATTGAAGAAATTCCTATGATTATCAACCCTGCGGACCGAATGATTGTAGTTGTCATTCATTCTTGATGCAAATTGAGAATGATTTACCTGTGGTCTATTGTAGCTTCTGTTTATCCTTGAAGCAGATTTCCCCTAATTTACTTGGCGATCTCTGTTTATTCTTGAAGAAAAATGTCCCTGATTTACCTGGTGATCTCCATTAGGCCTTTGCTCACTCCTCCTTGCTGCATCAAGATAACTTTTGGAGGTGGATGGTTTCTACGCTTGAGTTGCTTCTTCATTATATCCCAAACCTATCTTGATTAGAGCAGAACACTGCACTTTGATAATCTCATCTAACGTTTCAGATCCTTTAACAAATCTAAGATTAAGAGCTTTAGTTTTCTCAATCTCTTTTCTAAGTCCCACAATTTCACAATCTAACTTTTCATGATGTTTTTCACTTTCAGCGAGTTGAAATTGCAAAGTATCAACAATCATATTTTTCTCTTCTAAACAAATTTTGAGTTTAGAAATCTCTTCATAAAGACCTTCTTCATCTATAGCATACATAAAATCAACATCTTCAAAAGCCATTAAAATTCTATAGTTATTACCTCGTTCATCTTCATCACTATTTGAGAGTCCATCACTGTCTTCATGAGTGTAATAGATTTTCTTACTTACGTTCTGTTTCTTGTTCCATCTAACAGGTTCCTTATCTTTGTCAAGCTTATGAAGACACTTGGCAGCATAGTGACCAACTCTTCCACAAGCAAAGCATTTGAAGGGAAACTTACCTTTGAATCTTCCAGCACCCCGTTGAAGATTCTTGACAAAATTTGATTCTTCCTCTTCTTCTGACATATGTCCTAACTCATAGTAATATCCTTTACCTGAAGCCTTGAATGTAGCTTCTCTCCTATCTGATGGTCCTCATTTCCTCATTTCATAAGCGGTTAGAATTTCGTGTAGCTGCATCATGGTAATTTTTTGTAGATTCTCCTTTTCTTCTATTGCAAAAACTTTTGATTCAAACTTAGGAGATAAAGATCTTAGAACCTTTCCAACCACAACAACCTCTTTTATTTCTTCACCCAAATTGTTCATACAATTAACAATCTCATCTATACGAAGGAAATAGTTAGCCACACTTTCATCATTGTACACACTGAGATTTTCATACTGAATTCTGAGGGTTTAAAGTTTTGCTCATTTTACCTGCTCATCTCCTTCATAGCTCAGCACAATCTTGTCCCATATTTCTTTAGCAGTTTATACTGCATAACCTTGATGAATTTTGATTGAGATAGACATCCTAATAGAGTGTTGACAACCTTTGCATTTGTTTCAAACTGCTTCTTTTCAGCCGGATCTGTAGGAGTTGCTGATGGAAAAGTGTACCCTGTATCTATGATATCCCAGACTTTTGTACCAAGAGATTGAATATAGGCTGTGACTCTTACCTTCCAATAGAAGAAGTTGGTCCCATCAAAAATTGGTGGCCTGATTGATGCTTCTCTCTCATAGTTGCTCATGATGATAGATCTTCCTTCAAGCAATCAAGCTTCTTCTGAAGGACCCACTCTGATACCAATTATTGGAAATAATACTGAGAGGGGGGGTGAATCAGTATTATCTGGTCAATTATTTACTTTTTCAAACCCAGAACATATATGCTACTTCAGTTAGATGAACCCGCGTATATACGCAACTACAGATAAGGAAACCCACGTATACTGTGTAGATTTATAATTTACTTTATTTGATCATTAAGTTATGCACCAAAATCATATAAACAGTTGCGAGGAATAATAAAACATATCAGAAGACAACCACACATAAGAACACAAGATATAAGGTGGAAACCCAATGTGGGTGAAAACCACCTGCTACAATTCGTCTCTATCTTCTTTTAATTAGAAGCTTCTTTTTACAATGATTCTGTACTGGTGCAGTCCTTTACCAGTACGCAGGCTGCTACCTGTAGAGAGCTACAACCCTCTCTCGTTTTCCAGCTTCTCCTGGAAGGGAGCTACAACCCCCTTAGTTCTTTGTACTAGTCGAGTATACTAGTACGCAGGCTGCTACCTGCAGAAGGCTACAACCTTCTCTTTCTTCCAGGGACCACGTTTCATAAATTTTCAGACTAGATCCACAAATAACATCAATCAAACATCAAGAATTTCTGCATCAACCAATCACCATTTCAGCAGTCAAGACTGAATCAAAATAAACACTTCTCTGTCAACTGTACCCAGATCACAGTAACTGTAATCACACCTCAAATTCTAAACTCAGATCATTGCAATAATCAACAGAAGCAGCTAGAACATAAATTATGAGATGCACGCTACTTCAATATTCAGAAACTTGCATGCATACGCTTCTGTGTTAAGATCAACCTGCGTATACACACTTCCGACTTACAAAACCTGTGTGTATAGGCACCTGTGCTAAGATCAACCTGCATATACACACTTCCGCCTTCCAGAAACTGCGCGTATATGCACCTGTGCTAAGATCAACCTGCGTGTATGCACTTCTGACTTACAGAACCTGCGTGTATACACACCTGTGCTTCACTGAACCTGCGTACAGATATATAAAGGTAATTTACCCCTTCAAATGTTCAGATATTAGTTTACCCAGATTATCATATTTATAGATCAAGCAAGCGCCACATAGAACAGATCAAAATCATACATAGATACTATCATTCAAGCCTTAAGATTTTGACCCATCAAAAGAACTTATCCTTCTCCTTGCGCTCAGGTTCCTTTTTCCTTCAGATTCAGATCTGCACCAACCCAATCCCCGTATTCCAGATCTAGCACTTTTTCAGATATTCAATCATTCAGATGATCCCTTTCCAAATGATCTCCTTCCTCTTTCATAGCCTTAGGCCTTTCACAATACCACAGTCCAAAACCATAACAATTCAATACCATGGACCCAATACTTGGGATCAACACTTATGACAAGATACCATGGCCCAAAACCATAGGTTCAAATACCAAGGACTAAATACCACAGACCAGAAACAAGTTTTCCCACATGAACGCGCTTTTCCTTGCATGAAAGTGCGTGTATATGCATATGTGCCTTGGGAACGTCCAACCCGTGTGCATACGTGGCTTCGTCAAAGTGAACCTGTGTATATGTATTTTTCTTCTTTCTAAGTGCCTAAACTGTGATCTGTCACCAGAGTGAGTTGCCATCAAGGATAACACCTATGCCATAGCACCAAAACTACCAAACCTGTGCCAGAATGCCAACAATAGTGGCCTTTCATATTAATATTGAAAATAGATTCAACTTGGATAATATAGTTCTTATGGTAAACTAATATGTCCAAGACTATTTGACATGATGCTATGAAATTTGTAGAGTGTGTTGTGTTGCAGTGATAAACAAAATGTGACTTGCATTTTTCTCTTAAAAAAAGAGCATTTGGTATCTATTGTGTATAAAATGCACATTACTGATAGCAATGCTGCCTAGATAATCTCTCAACTTTTTTGTTTGCCCTATTTCAGAATGGAAAAAGAAGTCTTGGGGATATCATCTACTGATACAATATAGCATAATAGTTCTCCCAGATTGCCTTTTTGATTTCCTAGATTTGTTCTTGAAATAAAAAAATCGTATTGAAGCTGCAATGGCATTGGAAACTCCTTGGGAAACAATCAAACAATGGAAAGGAAAATAAACCAAAAATGAAATATTTATAGTGTATTGTTAGAGATTTTATGGGTAATGCAAATTAGAGGGAACTCCTTGTAGATAGAGCTGAGAGCCTTTTATTAAGCCTAAAACATAGATTGTGTATATTGTCAGAGACTCTCCTGGATATGAGCAAGATCCAATATAATACGATACATCCTCCCAACGTGAATTTTCCCTTACACTATAAATTTAATTCAAGTAGAAGTGTTTACAGACTTCGTGTAGTTGACTTTCACTGATTAGAAACTATCCAAGCAAGATATTTTCATTTAATTGCGTCAAAACTGAACAAGCTTTTGTAGTTTATCCTTTTATTTTTACTGTGACATATGCATGTTGCGATGGAAATGGATGTAAGAAATTAAAATGTTTAGTATTTTATCCTTTAATGTGTTGTGTGCATTCTCTTGACACTCAGGTGTTTAGTAGGAAGTTTTTATGTTTAGTAGTTGATTATCTGCTGTGATGTATGGATCTTCTTGACATGTTTACTGAAGGTTGATTTAACATGTTACTATGGTGTGGTTTGTTTGTAGAATGTTGGTAAATTTATTGTGGAAATCTACTCAAGCCTATTAGAGAGTTTGGATTTCAACATCATTTCTCACATTGATGATTTGTTGCATTTGTTGCATGTAGATGACTTGAAAAAACATTCAAATCCCATCAATATTTACTCATTCCTCCCCATCAAGCAAAGGTACCCATCACGGAGTGGGGGGTGCCAGTATGAGAGAAGCTCAGTCATCAAGGGTCAACACATGTAACAGTACAACAAGGTGTCACATGGTAATGTGCAACAAATAGACGAGATGGAAAACTATGATAGGTGAACGAGTCACCTTAGAGAATCAGTTGAAGCAATATGTCTTCAGCTGATCTCATGCCGATATGAAAAGTCAAAATGATTGACTTCTATTGTAAATGTACTATCTCTCTCACTTTCTCTGTTGAACTTTGAAGAACATAAAAGAAGAATTAACCAAGGGTTTCCCCACATTGTGGGGTTTGTGTCTGGCTAGATCCACATCTTGTGTCCTCTTGTCTTGGCTTGTCTTCTGCGATTTATATTTATGTTCTATCTACAGTTTACTTTATGCTGATGTGATTGCTAATGTGGAAAAGAAATTGAAATAAATTGCTCTAGCATAGAACATACCTAAAATTTACACTTGAGAGACAAATTTACAAAAAATAACTTCTGGAGTTTTCTTTTTGTCCCTTTTCAAACTCTCTAAACATGAAAAGGACCAAGTTCTCATTGTCGTTAAACTTGTTAAAACATCAAATAACGACAAACTTGTCCATCATAACAAGACCGAGTTTCACCTTCACTAGACTCATTAAAACATCACATAGCAATGGATTCACCTGAAGGGTGGAATTATACTACAAGCATATGTATGCTCCTCAAGCTTGTTAAAAAATAAAGAGGTACTGGTTAGCAATGAATGGGGAAAATGGAAAAAGGGATAAATCAATTTATGGTAGCAAGTCGCTCTTAAACATGACACTCACACTTCATCCCTATGACTATTTGGGTTGGGTTATTTGCTTGATGGTTATCATACCTATGGTCTATCACACCATCCATCACCTTGGATTTCGGTCAATGCTGCCAATTCATTCAATGTCACCAACATGTTCAAGAGAAGTCACTCACTAAACTTCATCCTTTTCAACACTCATAAACCTTCATTTTCATGACCGCCATTCCTGAACCTTGAGTCGTCAGTCAAATTCTGTCTTCAAAATCATTACACTCGTTCCATGTCATTGATGGGGGATACATCAAGGCCCTCCTGCGACGAGTCAATTCTTGTTAACATCAGCGCATTGTCCAAGACTTTGAATTAGAAACACCATTTCAGTACCTTGGGGCTTGCATACATCAATGGCAAGTGCTCACTTCCGATGATAGGCTGACATCACTAGCCTTTGACTGAAATACTTTTTATGGTGTTCGAAATCAAAACATCTATTCACACCATGCAAAATGTACTGCAGTACCTTGAGAATCATTATCATTATCGTTAATCTCTCCCGCGTCTATTAACAACTTACACCATTGACTAGTAAGCATATAGTGTCTTCCCATGTTCGACTTCAGATCACATATTCACATGGTTAGACTCGTACTTGAGCAAAAGATTGGATGAGATAGAAGACCCCATATCTAGTTTCATCCATCCAGGCTGTGATTTCAAGAGAGTATTAAATCATCTATACGATGGCTTTACATTGATGTTCATCCCATTATGGGTCTATATCTGTAGATGACTATCTATGTACATGTAATGAAAGTTTATACGTTGATTATGGGTATGCCTTCCCTCAATAATTCATCAAAAAATCCATAATATCATGATGTTATGTATTATAATCAGTGCAGGACATCATCCACTCCAATTCCACTCTGTCACATCATAAAGCATATCACTCGACATTATCATTTTTGACTTCATGCTTTAGGGGGAAACTGTTAAAGGTCTTTTTGGGCACATCACTCCCGAAATTTAGATCAGTACTTTTAGGGCTCATGAAACCCTAATTTAGTTATTACATGCCATAGAGAAGTCAACTCATTGAATGCTTCCTTCTATGAAAGTTTCATGGCCTCAAGCCTTCCTAAAATGCCTCCTTGGGACACCAGATCAGCCCAAGCCTTGAGACAATGCACTGCAGAGTAGGCAGGCCCACTGTGGCCTGCACTGGAGAGCAGGCAGGCCCACTGTGGCTTGCACTGTAGTGCACTAAGGCCATATTTAGCCCACGCTCGGTGAGATTGAGCGAAATTTGCATAAGGTTCTAGGATATTGCTTCATTCTAGATGACTCTAGAAGGTTCCCATCTCTTATCCCCTCCTATGAGCTTGAAATTGGATAGGCTAAGAATCCACTAACCTCCTATCGACTCATACCTTGCTCCATGGAAACTAACTCCAAGATTGAGAAGCCATTCAATACCCTCATTTATGACAAAACCACCTCCATTACCTATAAATTGAGCACTCATCATAGTGGTCAAGGGGCTAGTGATCAAGGGCCTATAATCTGAAGTTAGTAAGGAAATTTTGTTGGTTTGCAAATTGATTTTATGTTAAGAAATTTTATTCTAATGGAGTGTTGTGCTTTTGATGTGGTGAGGGTTGGACTGAAGCTGGAAGAGTGGCACAGGATCGAACTGTATTGGGTGATACTCTTCCTTCTATATTAATAAAGATCTTATTCCTTTTCTCATATGATTTTTCATATTTGTGATCATTATGTGTTTCAAGTATTCGATTCCATTGTTTTATAGTCAATAGTTCACGTATTCTTTGATCGTTTCTTCTTTATGTTTCTCTTGATGCAGGTACCTTTTGAGCAGATTTAGTTCAAGTGGGAGTGACAGGAGCGATTCAAATGAGATTTAGGAAGTGAAAGGAAATAAGTAAGTTACTCCATCTCTTCTATCTTCTATAAGAAAATATTAAACTATTATCTCTCTGTTGTTCTAGGTGTAGTCACCCACCTAGGGAAGATGTGTTTATCCGTACATGAAAATTCCACGTAACACTCATTCCTCCACATCAAGCAAGAAAGGGTATTTGTCACGAAGTGGGGTTGTTGGGAGAAGCCTCCACTTTCAGCGGACTAATATTCATTCTCATTTACTTCATTATCCAATTCATCCTTGCACCTGCTGCAATGAGAAAGGCATAGAAGTGCATCTTGTTAAGAAGTATTGTAGAGGGAAATGTATATTTCTATCAACCAAGAAATGGTTCCATTTAAGATAATTCATGAGCCCCATGGTGGAATTTTTCAAAATATATATGTTTCCATTTCCCCTATTCCTTGGGATTTATCAAGTTGGTTTCAAAATCTCTAAATGCGGGTCTTAGTAAGAGGAAGTTGAAAGTTGAAAATTGTCACTTCTTTCACTTGGAGATGTTGCATTACTCTAGACAATATAGGAAAGTGCTTTTTTCCTTGACTTGAAGATTTTTCATTATCGATTTTTGTAGATATATATCTACAACTTCCTACACATGGGTTTTTGATTTAAAGAACACATGTATGAAGAAAATGAGGGACGTCCATGGATTTCTTATGAAGTAAAAGTTGAAAGTACTGGAGGTACAAACTTTGTATTACTTGTAGAGTTTCTTATCAGTTCAACCAACAGGAACAACAGATGATTTATGATGAATTGGAAACAAATTTGTTATCGGTTTTGTAATTTATTATTCTTTCATCATTCTTGCAGTTCAGTGATATTACCCTTTTCACTTTTCCTCTCTTTGTTGTTTTCCTATTTTCCAAGTAACTTTCATGAGAGAAATAAACAGAAATGATATTTTTATGAGGTTTGTTATCTGTGGAGACTATGGGTCCTTGGAGGACAATGTGTTTCAATAACTTGGTTTACCGCATTCCTAAGGATAAATATGGATTTTGTATGGATTTTTATTTATCATATGTCTAGATGGTCCTTTCATCTCAACTTTGCCCAATCACATCTGTAATATGACACTATTAATTGAGATTCCATGATGATCCATGTTTAAGGTCTTAAATACTCTATTGTGAGAACTGCACCTCTCTGTTAGCACATGGATTTACCATTTCTTCTTGGAGGTATAGAAACAATCACAAATATTATTTTACATGTTTGGCGTTGTTACATCATTAAAAGGACATACACATTGTTTAATAGGTTATCGTTTCAAATTGTTTAAAAAGCATTGGTTGTACATACTTGCAATGTCATGTCACAGATACACCTCTTATAAATCAAGAGTTGGTGAAGAGTGGGGAATTGATGAACTCATGAATTGAGAAAAACATAATTATAGAAAATCTATGTGCTAGGGTGCATGTCAACATTTCCATATATATCTTTTTCCACTCTGCTCTTGATATTTCAACAAATTTAATTTCCAGGTATTTATTTTCTTGATTCATTGTATTCCCTACTATTTTGTGGTTATGTCTATCTCCTAGCTGCTTCCAACAACCGATTTAATTTCTTCTTCGTGCACATTCAAACGTACAAATGCTAAATCTTTTCTAAGTTCTATAATAAAAATATTATCGACCATTGTCTGTTGTTCCTAGTTTAGAACATGGAGAGAAAAATACTACTTTTCTATTAGATATTTATTACGTTATCAAATAGACAACATCCATTAAAAAATTGCTTAGATTTCAACTATCCCTAACTAAATTAAAGCTAATTACATGCATTTGAACTCTTAAATGCGCATTGACCAACAAAGAGTATCATGGATATCCAGAGGGGCATTGAGGGATTATAAGAGGGGCATTGAGGGATTATAAGCATGGAGATAATTGTATTAAAATTATTATAGTTGATACCTCATAATGCAAACTTATGGATTTTGTCCACATTCAAATAGAGTTTCAAGTGAGGCATACATTCTCCGAGCAAAATTTTGTTATGTTGTTTATAGCAAATGGTTCAACTACCAAATTGTGAGCAAAGACGGATTTGTTGTGGATACAGTTCAACTCCCCATTGAGTCTAGTCCTCTAAAAGAATTATAAGTGGAGGCATAATGCTATTTTCACTACCAAACCCTAGTTCCAATGCCTCTAGTCATCTAAAAGAACTATAAGTGGAGGCATAATGCTATTTTCACTACCAAACCCTAGTTTCGCTACCAAACCCTAGTTTCTGGGATATTTTAGGAAGAGTGATCTGCTGAAGGTTCCATCCAATAAGAGAATATGAAATTGGTCTAATCCTCTACAAACCAAGCTTAAAAAAAGTGAACTCCAATGCAAAACTAGTTAATCTATGTGTTATAATTAATTGACTTTATCATCTGCTTCTCTTGTTCATTTGACTCTATGAATTAAAGATGTATATCATTAACATAGAAAAGTATAAAACTTACTTAAAATAACGTATTTACGTATCTTTTCTTTTATAACACATATATAATTTTTTGCAAAATCAATTATTAATAATTTTAATTAAATTTAAAACATAAATATTAATCAATTAAGTTGAAAAATATAAATCTTAATCCTTAAGAATTAAAAGATTGACCACTTACAACCCAGTTGAAATTTATTATAATTAAACTAAAATCTGAAAACCATAATCCCAAAACAAAAACGCTTGTATGAAATTAATAGAAGGAACAACATTGCAGGGTCATCATCTATGGTGAGTCACTCCTACATGTGGGACATGAGACACGAATCTTAAACCAGTCGAGAATGCAATGTGAATGATAAAGATGAGTGCATGCCAATATTTTTGGACGCTCCCCACTTTCAAACATCTCGTGACAAACACTGCACATCAAGTCGTCGTGGTGCTGCCCAATTATGACGTCAGGCAACCTCTCCACTACTTGTAAGGGACTTCCACTTACAGCTTCCTCTCCAAAATAATTGGTGGCAATAACCATGAGTTCTGGTTCAAAATTGAAATCATACGTATTCCCCTCTAAATGGTGCAGGATCTGCCGCCAACTGAATCTGGAATCCCATATAATTTGAGTGGAGTACCCAATTTCCGTATTTTCTGGTTGGCGAAGACTCACTATGTATCAAATTATAATCATATCTTCGCCCAATTGGGATGTGGGGAGAGAGTCTAGATCCACATTTCCAGTTATTCTCTGGTGCTTTAGGACCCATATTCCTCGTGATTGATCAAATAAATCATGCATGTTAACATTTTCTGTTAAATTTTCTAATTCTGGAAGGCTGACCTGAACCCATGGATATAATAAATTTAGAGTTTCATTGAAGTATTTAGACCTCTGCAAATTGTTAACAATCACGCTCGACACTAAATGTTGTCCAACAGTTTCCCCTTCAATTCTATTCGTGGTTTCCAGTGGTGGGTTTTGTTCAACAATACCTGCGTTTAGCTGAGACTCCACGAACTTCATAATAATGAGAACAAATCATTTGTTCTTTACTGGATCTCTGTGTTGCTGCGCGTGGTCACGGGCATCTCTGACCCATTCATAAGCGTGTTCCATTATATATGAATGACCCAATTCAGAGTTACGCTCCTGTAGAGTTTTCGACACAAAACGGAAAATAAGTTCAAACACTGTTGTAGAGTTTTCGGCATAAACGGACAATAATTTCAAACGGAGTTGTCTATAATGCGACTTTTTGGAGATTCCGGTGACGGAATCCGGCGGAAGAAATTGAGGTTAAATCTTGATTTGTTGCAGTTAAAATGGTTTTTTAACTGCATATTTGGATTCAGCACCCTGGAAAACCCCTGGGATGCTTTGATTATGCAGAAACTAGCTATCAAACTTGCGATTCCAATAATTTACTGCCGGATTTTGACCGGAAAAAGCCACCAGAAAGGCTTTCAAAAAGTCGCGTTAAAGACAACTGCATTTCAAACACTGGTGTAGAGTTTTCAGCATTAAACAGAAAATAATTTGAGGATCCAGAACTACGTGCTGGCGGTATAACCTTTTTGTGTGAAGGAATGTGGTTTTATATACATTTTGTTGTGAGCAACCACGTTCGAAAGCCGACCATGCTTATAATACATCCCCACACTAATGATTATATATTTAAATCACTTCAAAGAATAGAAAGATGGACAGCATTTCTAATGATTATATATTTAAATCACTTCAAAGAATAGAAAGATGGACAGCATTTTTATGGTTCATTTTTAAATTGGTTTGGAGATTGTTGTGGAGGGAGGATTCGTGGGTTTTTACTTTTTTTTCAAAAGATTATGTGAAAATTTTGTTTTCAAAAATTCTGAAAGAAATAAAATGGATTGTAATGGGTAATGAAAATAGTAATTATTACTTTTAAATTATAAAATAATAATTAAATTTAATAAGTAAAAAAATATTATTATTAAAAATTTAGGTTTATTTGGATAAATTAATATATATATATTATTTAGAGGAAATTTGTGCGTTTTTCTTAAATATTATTTTGAAATGTAATTTGGAAATGGTGTAAAAAATAACATTGATTTTATTTTATTATTTATTTAAAAAGAAGAGATTTTAAATTTAAATAATAGTTGTTTTTAAAGAAAAATATTTTATTTCATTTAACGATTAAAAAAACACTCTTTTACAAAAAGATTAGATATATAAAAAATGATTGAGGCAAAATATATTTTATATATTTAGCTTTTCTTCTAAGGTCTCTCCCAAATTTGAATCCAAAAAAACTGAAATCTAGACTAACAATTTGTCAATTTGAATTGGAGGAAGACTCATTATACATATGGATAGAATAAATAGAACACACATGCCACTAGTGAGTTCCCAATTCTTTCACCTCATCAAAATGACCTTAAGCATTAGATGGAGCGGAGAGCCACTTGGGTAATCATGCCAAGGAAACCAATTGAAAAACACGTATTTGTATCCCTAATAATCATTGAATTCTTCCTTAATGAACCATTGCAATGAGACAAGCTCATTGGGTGGGTATATTTCTTCAAGGGGTGCACAATTCTTTCTATCTGTATCAAGCTCCATCAATTAATGTTTGCAATGGGCGAGGGATGCTCCATATCAGTCAGAGGATGGTAGGATATGAATTTCCTTCATGTCCTCCCTACATGTTAACTTTGATACTATAATGCGGACATGCTTTGCCATCATTTCATATGTGGCCTAGTGGGGCGGCGACAACCCACCCCCCACCTTCTCTCGATTCAAACACCCCATACGAGGATACACAAAAGGTTAAGGTGGATATATCACTATAACATATTATTATCATCACATATTTTATACCAACATGAGTTCATCTAGTCTCGCCATGGAACATTGGAACAAGCTTCATCATTAGAGCAAGTATACAAGAACACACAAGACACATAAATGTTGGGAAAAGAATTCCAATCCAGGTTTGTATTAGCCTTATTATATACTTTATACATGAGATATGTGGTAGATGGAAAAGTTCTACCCACTCTCAACAACCTATTTACTTTACTTTCACGTTTACCAAAGATTGCTAGTATTTACATTATATATAATGTTTGACAACAACATGGGTCTAAAGACCCTTACAACAAGGGGTCAAATCTCTCAGGGTTTCACTTAACATTTTTTATTATATTATATATATATATATATATTATATATATATATATATATATATATATATATATATATATATATATATATATATATATATATATATATATATATATAAGATTTAGAAAACAAGTTTAGTGCAAGTATTAGGTTCTTATATGTTTATTAATTAAATTTGAAGATAGAGCTATTAAATATGATTATTATAAATATATTTTTTTTTGTCATTCAAAGTATTTACATTAATTCTTCATAAAATGGATTACATCATAACATTTATCACTTCCCCTCCCCTAAATCTGACCATATTTGTTGGGGAAAAGAAGTATTTGCTGCAAAGTCATATAATGATGATCCACAAAAACAAAACCATCTAGAGGCATCTTACTACCCACTACAATATCCAACAAAAAAAAGCCATAGGTAACATTTTCAATTACAAAGTCAAAGAGGTCGATCCCCAAATACAAAACACATCATAGGCCTTCCTCTTACTGCATGCACCACCTATACAATTCAGATGATTATACAAGTGATAGTAAACTGCCCTTAAACTCCAATCTCCACTAGGTAACTAGTAGATCACACATGCATGAGTTACTTATGGTTGATTTATCAGTTAACTCGTTGAACATTGAAGTTGCACCACACTGCTAGACCTCCTACTAGTTCCTCCAATAGTTGGAACTAGTTGAACTTACTTTAACTGAGTTTAACTGAATTAATTAATTACAACTCAAAAAAAACTCAACGAGAGCTCCTACAAAGTAGGGTCCACTCTACATGGCTCAAGTTAGACCCTCAACTCGAATTAACAAAGTCAACTAAGCAAAATCTAACTCTTACAAGTTGTCTTGTGATGTGGAAATATAATTTTTCTCCTAATTTAATTCAAGGGAAAATTAATTCAGGATTTTCTTGTTGCATTTTCAACACTCCCTCTCAACAAAAAATGGATTATCAGATAACCCAATCGTGTCTTTCTGGAACTCGAATTTTCCTATTGACAATGCCTTAGGTAAGATATATCAATCACAGTCCTATGTAGGAATGTAATCCAACAACACCATTCTCCTCTACACACAATCTCGCAGATGGTGATACCAAATGTCGATATGCTTAGACCGATCATGAAAAATTGGATTCTAAGAGACTTTAATACAAATATGATTGTCACACTAAATAATGGTGGGGTCCATCATATAAAAAATAACCTAACAAGAATCTTCCTCATCTAGATAACTTCACAAGTTTTTTCACTTGTAGTTGTCTACTCTCCTTCTGTTGAACTGAGTGCAATTTAATATGTCCTTAAATTAAATTGTCAATTAAAATATTGCCCTTTTTGATGGACTACCCACACAATTTGCATCTGTGAATCCTTGCAACTTCACCCCCTTTTCCCGTGTTAAAAATAACAAGAAATTCCAATTTAATTTGTCTTTGAATTAAATTGTCAATTAAAATTGAATTTAATTCTCATAGCAACCTGTAATAGTTAATTAAGTTAAATTGACTTAGGAATTTTGAGTTGGAAGTCTAACTAGAGTCATGTAAGTGTGATCCCTAAATTTTATGGGTATAGATTGAGTGTATTGCAATTGTGGTTAGACAACTTAGTTTAACTAAGTTGTAGTCAGTTTAACTAGTTCTAACTATTGGAGAAACTAGTACAGGTTTAGTAGTGAGTTAGTGAAATATTGCATCCTTAGTGCACACCAGCTAACAGAATATTCACTCAATAATAACTCATGCATGTCAGTTTAGAGGAAGACCCAATTCTGAGCTCCCAACAAACATAGGTTTGTACAAGTGTTACTATAGGTGTGTCTCTCAAAAATGGGATTGTTCTTCCAATGTATTACAACACCGTGTAGCAACAAGTACAAGGTGAGATCCAAAACTATGCCTCCAAGGACTTGACCACTATCGAACCTTAAGTCTGATGTGTATAAACAAGGTCCGATCCAAAACAATGCAACTTCCCACTCACTGAGCTATAGGTGAGGACTGGTCCAAGTTTATACCCCTAAGGCTAATCACTGAAGCTTAATTCTTCATTGTTCCTTCACAAATCAAAGTATCGAGCTGTAATGTGCAATGAGATCTTTACAACAAGTGTATACTTCAGATCTGTCTTTTTTCTGATACCCATAGCTTAAGATTGTAGAGTATGTGTGTGGGTTTGTGCAAGAAATATGACCCCTTAACACAAAATTGTCCTCAAGAGAATTTTCCCAAAATAATATTTTCCTGTTCCTCGGTGCTTCTAAGTTCACACGTTCTGAACTATCTATTTATCTTCATGATGGATTACTAAGTTGGATACATAAAATGAAGTATTTGAATTTTATTTATACAAGTTTCTCCAATAAACGAAAAGACACGTTAATTAGAGAGTCTGATTTTTGCATGAGGTGGCACATTGAAAATATATTAAATAGTTGTCGGAAGGGGTCTTTGTTAATAATCGACCAAATATAACATAGCTTCATTGTTATGGAAACCATATTATAATAGAAAGATAGGAGGGGCCATATCTTTTAATCAAATGAATACATTTAAACAATGTGAAACCATATTATAATGGATGCCGACAAATTCCACATGCCACATCATCACTTTACTCTTGTACATCGAGACCACATGGATATCAACGAGTTTTCGTTTATGCACATGCCACATTTCTAATAAAGTGGCTTATGTTAGTTAATTATTAAATCGTTAACTTAAATCAAGTTAGGCCCGCATATCAGAATTCAAAGATCGGTGGTCTATATTGCATATCATAGATTAGAGAGCTATACTGCATATCAGAGATCAGAGAGCTATATTGCATATCAGAGATCAGAGTTCGAAGTTAGATATCAAATATCAGAGATCGGAGGTTAGAGTTAGAGATTGGAGATTGGGGTCGGAGATCGAAGATCAGATTCAAATATTTTTGGTGGTGACACATAATAAAATGTCGATATGATAGGGTTCTGATAGGGTTTTATTATATGCATTGTGATAGTATTTCATTTGCAAACTTTGGTTAAAAGGTTTCCAAAGTTTATTATTCCGATAATATTCAAAGGCCTTATTTAAATTTTGTTTTCTTCCGAAATATCGTTTCTCTTTACTCTTCTCATATCAGTATTCTTCACTCCTCCAATACTTATTTTCATTCTTTACTTGGGCTCTGAAACTATGATATCACTATTGTTTCCTTTTGGCTCTTTCACTTAGGCATATGTGGTCTTCTCTGTTAGCCCCCTAATTTTCTCTCTTTTGGCCATTTTTCCCTTCCTAAATTACAACCATTTACCGTTGTTTTACCTCTCTTATACACCCTCATCTTGCACCAGTCCAAGAACGATGACATATTTCGTATGAACTTTATATTTCGTATTTTTAACTTAACTTAGCATTAATTATTTATTTATTACATGATTTCTTTCTTATAATCACTCTTGTAACTTATTGAGATCTCCAATGTTTATTTGGTACTCAAGTGCTTACCATGACCACTGATCCTAGTGCAAGATCAGATCTTGCACCAGTGCCAACACAACGAATCCTTACAGCAAATCCGGACCTCCTTGATCACCACCTCGTTTTGCACAGCTTCAGCCATGACAATAAGATAGATATGAAGGCAGCTAAGCTCTAGCCATGACAACAAGGTTAATCCAAAGGCAACCAAGATCGAACTTATGAAGAATGAACAACTGGAGATTGGCTACGTCCAGTTTTGTTGAACTGCCTAATTTTGAAGGTTGAGAAGCTACATTCTGCATATCGGTTATGTAATTGGTTAAATGATCTTTTTGGCCTATGGCCAAAGATCTATATAATGAAGAATGTAAATAGGGCGAGATAGTTTTTGATAGAATTTTGCATAGAACAGAGATATAGCCAGAGAGATGGTAACAGGCTTGTATTTTGTTATCGTCCGAATCTGGGCTGGACTATGTATTAACGCATGTATTTTCCTCAATGAATTGATAAGAAGGGAATTTTGCCTCATGTTTCATAAATCATATTTCTGTGTTTGAGAGTTGATGAATTGATAAAGTACTGAGTAGCGTTTCTATTTGAAAGGGAATGCGCTCATTGGCTAGGGCCTAGCTAATCCAGCATGTTTACCCTATTTTTTGTTCTTGTAATTTATGCTTATATTGTCAAGTGTGATTTAATTTCAAACACATGTATTCCTGTTTGAGTGCAAGTGGATCCGCTATGTGAAGTAGTTAGATTTCATTTTCCTGCACTTGATTTCGGATTGGTTTTCCCACCTGGTCCAAGCAGGAGAAATAAACCCGCACCAGTGCACGTTGGTGTGTTATTCATTTTCTACAGTTCTGTTTGATTCGTTTCCCCCCTGGTTAGGGCATGAGAAATGAACTTGCACGAGCGCACGTTGGTGTGATGTAGCAAGCCTTTTTAGTTTACTTCCCGTAGTTTTCTTGCTTTCATTAAATACTTCATGACAGGATAAATTATATGGACTGTTTCTTTATTTCTGCGTATTGTTAAAATAAAAAACATTCATTTTTTATGTGTGCAATTTTATTTCACAGTATAATAACACTTGCAGTAACTAAGCACTTATTTTAAGAATTAAATGCTAAGTGCAAGAAACTTTGATCTAGTGCAAGAACTAGTTTCTTGCCACGAGATCTGAGTGCTCTGAACCTGAAAAAGTTCAAGACCTTGCATGAAGTAAAACAATTTTAGTAAAGACACCATTTATACCCTCTGCATAAATCTCTGTTCCTGCACAAGTGCAAGCAGACTGCAATAGTGCAAGAAGGAAATCTCTATGTAAGCAGGTTTGAAGGGCCCATCTAATGAGACTGCTAAGTGTCTCTGCTAAAGAAAAACACACATTCATTAGTTAATCAATATTTAGCTAGAGTGATTACCCTTTATTTCTAAATCCCTTTTGCAAATGCATTCTTCCTTGTTCCAGTCTTAGGTTATTTTGATGGTTCAAGTTGCCTTTTTCTCTTTTTAGTTTGATTCTACAATATTTCCTTTAAAGAAAGTAGGGATTATCACTAGAAACATTCATACCATCTATGGCATTTCCTATGCTTCGTCTCTAAGTTTACAAATCCCCCGGGTTGACAATTTAAGTGTTGAGGAGTTTGCTTAAGTGTAATTCCTACACCCAACATTTTGGCGCCGTTGCCGGGGAGGTGATTTGATTTGGTAAGAATTTACTGATTATATAATAGAGGTAATTTTTCCTTGATTTTTTTTTCCAAAAAAAAAAAAATTAAAAAAAAAATTAAAAAAAAAAAAAAATCTTTGAAGGAATTTTACTGGTGTTGATTGATTTCTGACAACATTTTTATTAGAAGTTGTTTGTTATTTTTTCAAAGCCCACTAAGGGCTGAAAGAATTCTGAAAACAATGCTCATATTGGTTCTCCTTCTGTGAGCAGGAAGCCCAATCCAATTCAAACCCATCACGCACGAAAGTCCACCTTGATTCTGGTGAGAACAATTCAGGTGTGGTTCAGTCTGTTGGGAGTAAAAGGGAAACAGCTACAGGCCATGAAGATCATGTGGAAGGGACTAGTGTAAACTAGGTAGGTGGGGAACAATCCACTTTTGTGTTTGCAATTGTGGACCACAATACTATGGCACAAATGAAGAATATTCCATCATCATCTCTCCCTCATTTCCACGGTAAAGTTCATGAAGATCCTGACTCTTTTTTATTTGAGTTTGATATTCTGTGTAGAAGTTATGATTATTCAACTAATGCTCAAAAGCTAAGATTATTTCCTACTACTCTCAAGGACTCAGCTTTACACTGTTTTATGGGGTTAGGAGGAAATAGTATAGCCTCTTGGGATCAGATGAAGAGAGTGTTTTTTTCTAAATATCAAGAATATTGGAAAACTCGGGACATGCAGGACGATATTTTTACAATCATACAGGATGATGATGAAACTCTTGAAGATTACCTAGAAAGATTTCTATATATTTTACAAAGGTCGAAACTTAAGCTTGATTCCAGTACTATTAGAATCTTATTCTTAAAAGGACTTACTAATAATGCTAGAAATAATTTAAATATGTTAGGAAAAGGTGATATTTCTTAGCAAAACTTTCGAACCAATTTGTGAATTATGCAGGAAATTTTCAAGAAATCAGTATAGATCCAGTAGAGGAACTCGAAATAGAAATAGAAAAACTGAATATACTCATGCTATGATTATTGGACTAGAAAATAAAATGGAAAACATGAAAATTGATATAATGAATATTGTTACCAAACAATTGGACTCTTTAAAATTTCAGCAAAAACTCATGAAGGAACAAGAGTCATTAAGCATTTTCTTTCCTAAATGTAGAGACAAACATCCTCCTATATAATGTCCTCTTAATTTGAAAGAAGCTAATAAGTGTGCTATTTGTGCAGAAGACCATATCACAAAAAAATGTCCCTCTATAATAGGACTTAAAGTTGTATTTATAGGGGGACAGCCTAAAGTTGAATACTTGTATGCTATGGGAGCAAAAAGAAATTGACCTCAGTTAAGTGTAGGTATGGCTCCTGAATTTTCTCCACACTATTTTGGTTATAATTCACATGCATATTATTATCCTAACACTAATCAACAATGGCAATATGGGAACCAATATCAGCATGGGAAACCTTCTCAACCATGGCAACAAGGTTGGAGAGGGCCAACTCATTCTCCATATTCCTACCAGCCACCCATGCATTCACATCCATCTACACATACACCTTATTCAATGCCTCAACCTCTGAGTCAGTCTACTCCACCATTACCTTTACCTCCACCTTTTCGACCTCTTCAATTGCTTGCTGAACCTATGCCCAATCCTAACAATAATAAAGGAGTGCAAATGATCTATGCAACAAACCCACCTTTATTCGAGTACCAACCTATTCTACTTAGGGTTCATGATATACAATTAAGATTGGGAAGGACTATAACATCAAAAAATTAGAAGCAACCTAGAGTGATTGTTGAGGAGAAAGAAAAAGAGGAAACTCTTAATCATTCTCTTAAAGCTGTCACTAAGCAGCCCTTACCCTCTAAATCCTTCCCATCTTCTTCTAACCATCCTCCCTGTTAGCACCTAAATCTACCTTAGGCTAAAGGAAGGCAAAATTCAGGATAACCACAAACCACGCTCAGTCTGGTAGCTAGCCCTACCAGAACAGGAGAGGGCTCTCTCTGAGTCACACTCAGTGAATAGATAAACGAAATGACCTGAGATGACTTACAGCAGAATATTTGTCTTAGGCTAGTAAGTGAATATGGATACAAGAAGTGATTTTTATGAATGACTATGTTTCTGGGATGGTATGGGACCAATGGACCTCAAATGAAACATAGAATTTAATACAAAGGCACAGATTACTTCGTGAGGCAAGATAGGCGGAGAGTCCAACAATTTAGTATGAAAGAAATGCGGAATGGAGAGATTTCTTAGGAGGGTGAAAAGGGCATGGGAAAAATGAATCCTTTTCAATAGAAGAAGAACACTGAACATGAAATTTTCCCACAGGGAGAGCAATAAAATTGAATTCTACCTTATCTAACTCAGAAAATTTCACTGGAAATGAATATGAAATGAAATATGAATCATAACAAGATACATATGAAACATAAGAGACACATTTTCTACACACACAACCACATGAATCTCATGAAACAGAGTCGTTGCCTTTCATTAATCCTCTGTAAAAATATACAATGAAGAAACAAAGTTTCTTTCCCACAGTCTCCCAGAAGTTACAAGCCAACCAACCCTTTGCAAATGGTTTTCATACAATATATAGAATGTGCCATCAAGAGATAGAATTCCCAAGGGTTGGGGAGTAACTCTAATCATTACAAAATGAAGGTGGAGAGCCAAACATCAGCTACAGGTGCAGCGCCACAAACATGACAAATGGCTTGGGTGACCCTTTGCCTTCCTTTGCCACTTGGGTAGATGCCCATCTGGAGTGAAAGTACTTTAAAAGCCACCTATGGTGTCGAAAAAATGAAGTGTAGATGAGAGGGCCCACTTATGAAAAGTCGCGAATCGAAATTCGCAAAACAGAGGCAATTTGGGCCTTTTTTCCTAAATACGCCGCGCCATTTTGTGTATGCGCCGTGCCACTTTGAGGCCAGTTTTGAGGCACTTGCAAGAGTCCAAAATGTACCTAGGTGTGCTTGTTGGAAAGGTTGTCCTATCTACTTTCCAACCCAAGTGGAATTTTTGAATTTGGAGCTTATTGGCCCCTCCAAATATTCGTTCTCCCAAGAATGCTTCCTGTGTGTCAAAATAGGGGCAGTGAGGCTATTATTTTGGTGTTTATGACCTCCTGGAGACTCAATTCATGCCCAAAATTCTTGCGCGAGTGCCAGTAGTCGTGATTTTTCTTGTTGAATCCAAAAATGCAAACCATTTCTCAAACCATTTCTCATTTGGAGCTCCCAATCCTACACGTCGTGCCAGTGGCGTGGCACATATAGAGAAAAAACCTGTGTTTGTGCCAAAACAATTCAATGTGACCAAAATTGTCCCCAATTTCTTGGATTTATGGCTGGAGGTTTTCTAAGAGGCACTATACTGGGCCACAGAAGCTTCAGCCAAGATTCAAAGCTGATCTTACTCTTTTTCCTCTTTTGTTGCTCTGCTCAATTTGGCCTTCAAGCTCCTTATCCGAGCCTTTGCACTCATGTTCTGTGCCCTGTAATGACAAGCCATCCTCCTCAATATTGTTTTGTCTCTATTGGCCTTCTCTAGCAGTCTCTCCAGGTGGATATTGACCCGCTCTAACTAGGACTCACGGTCGTTGTTGATCTCTTGCTCCAAGGTAGTGAGCTCGATCCTCCTTTGATGGGCAGCTTTTTGATTCTCACGGATGCTTTGTAACTCCATGATTGTCTGCTGGTCCTCAAGCTTCTTGTTCCTCTACTCTAGATATTTGATGATCCATCTGGCCCTCTCCACATTGAGTATCAAGTCTTGGATCTCCGTGTCCTGCTCTTGAATGGTCATCCTAAGTTGGGCATTCTCCGCCTCTGCCTCATCATCCTGAATGAGGATGACATCGGTCTCCTGTTCACCTGATGGACCCTCATCATGCACGGGCTTCTTGCCCTTGTCTAGTACCTATGTTGTTGATGCCGGAAGCGAGGCCCCTTCCACCCTGGGTGGAGATAACACTTTCTTTGCTGCTGTAAACAAGTGCCTACTGCCTCTCTGATATGTAACAAAACCTGCCATGGTAGTGGTCTCATGGTGCTCATGCTGATGAGAAGGACCACCCATCTCCCGCTCTAGCTCTGATAGTACCTGTGATGTGCTGAAGAAGTCACAGGAGATGAAGTCCTCCCAAGCAATGCCCTGCAATCCCAACTAGTGATCTACCAAAATCCGGATAAGAGCAAAGTGATACACACTGTTAAGCTATTGTTGGGGGGTCTTATGCAGCATGAAGGTGTTCATTCCTCTCTATGTTCCTGCATATGAAAAATGGGAGTTTCATCATCCTCACCCTGGTAAAGTGCATGAGCAATCAGATGTGATAGGCATATAGTCAAGAGAACCTCCCCTCACAGCTGAAGTATTTCATGATCAATCTCATGAGTGGAGCATACTCATCTTTCAAGTATCTGAAGGGAAAGACTCTTGTGAGTTGACTCAAGAATCTGGCCTCGATGTAAGGCTCATAGTGTTGCCTATCCACCTTCTTCTTCTTATGCCACTATTCTCCAACATTTGGTATACCTGTTGCCACTTATATAGATTCGGGTGTCAATGTGAAAGTGACCTCGACCAAGATAGACTGACCTCCATGTAGATTAAGCACAAATAGATAGGCCAACTCATGATTAACTCTAACATTTTCCACCCTTTGAAAAAATTCAAAACATGCTAGGTGCTAGAAACATGACATGGCAAGAGGGCATGCTTGTAATTCGGTGAGGGTAGTGGGCTCATTCCTGACATGTTTTCCACTCTTGTGATGTCTCCTGGGAGCCTGCTCTTTTGAGTATGAGTCACTTTGTGTCTCCAACTCATACTTTGACGAATGTTGTGATGTCATGACTGCTGTGTATACTGTACCTAGGCTGCCCTTTGATGATGGTGTGAGGCTAGGTGCCTTTATGTGATATCTGTCACCAAGGGGAACAATGGAATAGGGAGTATTAGGAAGGGAGTAATGTAATGGGAATAGGGGTTATAGGGAGAAATTTGTTTAGGGATATGAGAGGATTTTGGGTATTTTGATAGGGTAGGGTTTGGGGTTTTAACAAGGTAGGGTTTGGGGTGTCATATTGACCAAATAGTGGAGGGATAGGGGAGAGGGTTTGGTAGTAGTTTACGGTAGGGATATTAGGAAAAATGAGAAAGGGAGGATAGGAAAAATGGTAGGTGAGGGGAAAATGATGGGTGGAATGGAACCTTGGCACTAACAACACACTTTAGCAACCCTAGCCATCATGGCTCTTGGTGATTTCTTATGGTTGATTTTAGCATTTGGTTGCATTCAAACATCGGTATAAACCATCATATCATTGATAAAACTTGATGAACAAATGATGTCAAAGAGCCTACCTTTCAATTTGATGTTCTTCACAAAAATTTGGAGGTGATTTAGCCTTGTTTTGGCCCTTGTTCTATGTGCATCATGCGCAAAACCCAGTGCGCTGCGCCCTCTGTGTGCGCCACGCCCCTGAGTATGTTCGTTGCGCTCCTTGAAACTGCCTCCAACTCCCTCAAACACTCATGATGCACACTCACACCGTTTGCAATGTTTCTCCAAGGCTTGGATTAGCACAATGCCTTTGATTTTGATGAAAACTTGCATATATAGCTTTGGAAGTGATGGGTTAAATTTTTGCCTCCTCGAAAACCCATTTTTCTAATGTAATGTTTTGATAGTTTTCCACTGGCTTTAAAACACACTAATTTTCACTTTCCCTTTGAAATGTTAGCTCAAATGATGAAATTTGTGGCACTCTTTGCAGGGATTGCACGACAGGACATTTGGCCATGGAAACCATGATTGCATCTGAAGAAATCAACTGACGACATTTTTGAAAATTTTGTCATAAATGACATTGTTATAGCTCCAAATCTCACTATTATGGTTTGTGATGCTGCATTCATGGCCTAGGGCAACCCCTCCCTCCAGACCTGGTCCAAAATCTAAAAAACAGTGTTTTATTCCCTGTACGTGACATTGCCCTGAGTTAAACGCGTGTATACGTGGGTTCATATATACCCAACCCGCGTATATGTATTAAAACACTTAAAAAATTATAAAACTCCTTTTTTTCAGGCGGAGATCGCGGGTTTTACCTGCTGATCACCTGTTAGTGCCCGTGGCCTCAACTGTCCCCAACCAATTCCTAACTAAAAAACTACTTTGGAATTGGTATAAAATGACACCAAAGGGAAGGCCTAAAGGAGGAGAGAAAATAGAGAAAGGTTATTATACCGAGATTTTCCCCTGATCAGGTCTGAAGACCCTTGTGCCTTTTGCACTTCCCCCATTTTGTACAGGAAACCCTTGTTTCCTTGTGATTGGATGTTCATCCCTTAGTTATGACATTTTGGAGTGAGTATTGGAAGGAGACTTACTAGAGGCTTGAGGTGGGACGGATCCAGAAGGAGGCTGAGCTTTGAACCTGCAGAAGTGGTTCAAGTGATATTGCTCTTTTTTGTACTATTCTATTTGTCTAATAAAGAAACGCGTCTTGTTCCCGATATGCTTCTTTCTTTATGTTAATGATGTTCATTTTTGAATTTCATGTATGAATGGATGTCTAAAAGTTTATAACTAACTCTTTTCTTGTATAACATAAAGATGATTTTCACATAAATCTTTGTCCATATACTGTTGTATTCTTTGGAATTGTTGTTTTAGTAGGGCAAAGAAGCGGAAGGGACGTGAAGAAGGGTTTGGACCCTTGAGGAACTACCCAAACGTAGGACCTGAGGTATGTCCTTCTCACCTTAGAAATAGATTTTTCTAGCATAATGGCTGTGTATGTGCATGTTTCTTGATTTAGACAACTTTCAGTCTGCTAGGGTTCCACCCAAGAGCCTTAGGGGATAAAATCCCGCAACAGACACTGTTTGAATTTTCTTCAAAACAGAGTTTTGAAGAAGAGTCGAAGTCTATCCACATGACAATGAAGCTCTCTGAATCATAACTGTGTAAGGGCCTCACTCTGGCCTGCATGGCTTTATTTGACATTATTTCAAGACCAATTCAACTAACCCTAGACCTACTGACTGAAATGACTCTTGCTGACCACGTGACCAAACAAGACTGTACATGATGTTAAAATTGACTTTGATGAACAGAACAGAGCCAACAGAGCAAGGCATGAGGGGTAAGACCCTTCCGTCAGATTATGGCATGCCCTTAGTGGAATGCTGATGAATGATGGAATGAGACCCCTAAAATGAAATGCAAAAAGAGTTTTGATCTTTGATGGAGGATTGACAAGACCGACTCTAACATTGGCTCCAATGCGGGATGGTAGCTCCTTGGAGGTGCCAAGAACTGCAGATCTTTGGGAGAGCAGATAGTGCCTTCGTCCATTGGGCTATGGAGTCATTATTTCGACAACCAACACAGACTTTGACACGTTTATTGACTGAAACTAGACTCAAACCGACTCAATTGTGAAACTGAAATGACCAAAAATCTGACTCGAAAAACTGTACTGAAAAATACTAAGACCTGAACTTAAAACTTAAAGTTTGGTGGCAGTACATGACCACCTATGTTTCTTACAAGGCAATACATGATCAAACTATATCAAAATGCCAATGTAACCAATCAAGCAGATGCTTTCTTGATTGATTCTCTTGATCAGATCTCCTGGTCAGCAGTAGATACTTGTAACTGGGCATCCAAAAAGCTAATTGACCCTGATCTCCTTCATCACCGAATATTGCAATAAACACCTTCACTGCTAACTGCAACAAATTTTCCATTGGGTCTTGAAAAACATGAAGATTTACCTCCTGCTGAAGACACAAGGGGTCCATTTTTTGTGATGCTGATCTCTTTTCATAGATAAGAGTATGTTCCTGGTCCTCAAAAAATTCGAAATAAGTAGAGGAGCATATCTCCATTTCAAAGAACATTTCAAAACATGAAACATAGGAAGAAGAATCTGAAACGACATCCTGAATGGTCTGATATTCGATAGTCTGAACATCTTACAGGTTAACTTCTTATGATATGACAACCAGATTCTCATTACATTCATTAATCATAAGAAAAGAAACTTCAGATGTTTCGTGAAACCCAAGCATGACATTTTTATCATCTATCATAAATTCATCCAGAGAAACCTTTTCACCTGCTTGAACAAAGATATCCTCTTATTGTTCATGAATTGACTGGATTACCTCGTTAGGAAGGTTATGTTTTGATTAGATGAGGGCAGTTAGGTCTGTAACTCTATCCTCTTCATTTGAGGCAGCCTCAACAATGCAATTCTCTTCTATGAGATCCAGAACAACGTGTTTTTCCTCATCACAATCTGTCTCTCGATCTGGTTTGTCATCATCATTTTCTGAGATTGGAACATCATTTTCCTGCGTATCTCCATTTATTTCAACCAGATCTGAAATAAAACTTCTTCTTTCATCCTTTTCAGCCATATGGAAATCTTCAACCTGCTAACCTTGACAAGTATCCTCTAAGATTTATGTGTGCTGCTGAAACGAAATTTCATACAGGGCTTCCATGATTTCTTCATCCATGAAATTATCATCTTCATAAAAATTTTCAAGGCTTTCAATAAAACCGTCAGTGTATTTGCAACAGTCATGAACTAAATTTAATGCTGGATAAGAGTCTTCATACTTCTTCAAGAACATGGCATGAAAACCCTTTAAACAGTAAATACAAGTGGGCGACAAACTTTCATACCAAGATTGAGCTTCACCTTCTAGAGTGGCCGGGAATATCTTCATTAAGCAATCTTCAAGAAAATCAACCTTCAACTTGTGAATATGCATGTGAAATCGAACTAGATGTAAAGCAGCGTCCTTCTTACCATCATCTTTAACTGTAGGCAGATTCCTTGACCAATCTACCTTCGGAATTTTATTTGGGAAGCCTGGAATATGATCTCGGCTCATGGGAGTGTATCTTCTTGCAACCTGTTCCATCTTGAAAATCTCAAAGCTACCAATCTTTCTGCAGTGGAGTCACCATGAAGCACCGGTTGCTGGATTCTTCAGTGAAAGGAGTCGCCAGGTGAATGATTTTAGCCTTCTTCTGTCCAATCATTGTCCACCATCAACCATCAAATCTAAACTTGAGATATGTCCTAGGGCAAGACAATCTACAAGAAAACCATTTTGTCCCCAGTGGAGTCCCCACTATGTTAGCACCTAAATCCGCCTTAGGCTGAAGGAAGGCAAAATCAGGGTAACCACAAACCATGCTCAGTCTGGTAGCTAGCCCTACTAGAACAGGAGAGGGCTCTCTCCGAGTCACACTCAGTGAATAGATAAACAAAATGGTCTGAGATGACTTAAAGCGGAATATTTGTCTTAGGCTAGTAAGTGAATATGGATACAAGAAGTGATTTTTATGAATGACTGTGTTTCTGGGATGGTATGGGACCAATGGACCTTAAATGAAATAAAGAATTTAATACAAAGGCACAGATTACTTCATGAGGCAAGATAGGTGGAGAATTTAGTATGAAAGCAACGTGGAATGGAGAGATTTCTTAGGAGGGTGAAAAGGGCATGGGCAACATGAATCTTTTTCAACAGAAGAAGAACACTGAACATGAAATTTTCCCACAGGTAGAGCAATAAAATTGAATTCTACCTTATCTAACTCAGAACATTTCTCTAGAAATGAATATCAAATGAACTATGAAACATAACAAGATACATATGAAACATAAGAGACACATTTTCTACACTCACAACCACATGAATCTCATGAAACAGAGCCACTACCTTTCATTAATCCTCTGTAAAAATATACAATGAAGAAAAAAAGTTTCTTTCCCACAGTCTCCCAGAAGTTACAATCCAACCAAACCTTTGCAAATGGTTTGCATACAATATATAGAATGTTCCATGAAGAGATAGAATGCCCAAGGGTTGGGGAGTTACTCAAATCATTACAAAATGAAGGTGGAGATCCAAACATCAGCTACAGGTGTAGCGCCACAAACATGACAAATGGCTTGGGTGACCCTTTGCCTTCCTTTGCCACTTGGATAGATGCCCATCTAGAGTGAAAGTACTTTAAAAGCCACCTATGGTGTCGAAAAAAAGAAGCGTAGATGAGATGGCCCACTTATGAAAAGTCGTGAATCGAAATTTCGCGAAACAGAGGTAATTTGGGCCTTTTTCCCTATATGCATTGCGCCATTTTGAGGCCAATTTTGAGGCACTTGCAGGAGTCCAAAATGTGCCTAGGTGTGCTTTTTGGAAAGCCTATCTTGGCTACTTTCCAACCCAAGTAGAATTTTTTAATTTGGAGCTCATGTTCCCCTCCAAATCTTCATTCTCCCAAGACTGCTTCTTGTGTGTCAAAATAGGGGCAGGGAGGCCATTTTTGGGGTGTTTTTGACCTCCTGGAGACTCAAATCATGCCCAAATTTCTTTCTTGAGTGCTAGTAGTCGTGATTTTGCATGTTGAATCCAAAAATACAAACCATTTCTCATTTCGAGCTCCAAATCCTACGCAGCGCAGCGCATATAGAGAAAAAACCTGTGTTTGTGCCAGAAAATTTCCATGTGACCAAAATTGTCCCAAATTTCATGAATTTTGGGCTGGAGGTTCTCTAAGAGGTACCATGCTGGGCCACAAAAGATTCAGCCAAGATTCAAAGCTGATCTTGCTCTTTTTCCTCTTTTGTTGCTCTGCTCAATTTGGCCTTCAAGCTCCTTATCTGGTCCTTTGCATTCATGTTCTGTGCCCTGTAATGACAAGCCATCCTACTCAATATGGTTTTGTCTCTGTTGGCCTTCTCCAGAAGTCTCTCCAGGTGGATATTGACCTGCTCTAACCAAGACTCACGGTCGTTGTTGATCTCTTGCTCTAAGGTAGTGAGCTTGATCCTCCTTTGCTGGGAAACTTGTCGATTCTCACGGATGCTTTGCAGCTCCATGATTGCCTGCTGGTCCTCAAGCTGCTTGTTCCTCTACTCCAAATATTTGATGATCCATCTGGCCCTCTCCACATTAAGTATCAAGTCTTGGATCTCCGTGTCCTACTCCTGAATGGTCATCCTAAGTTGGGCATTCTCCGCCTCTGCCTCATCATCCTGAATGAGGATGACATCGGTCTCTTGTTCACCTGATGGCCCCTCATCATGCACGAGCTTCTTTCCCTTGTCCAGTACCTATGTTGTTGATGCCGAAAGCGACGCGCCTTCCACCTTGGGTGGAGGTAACACTTGCTTTGCTGCTGTAAACAAGTGCCTACTGCCTCTCTGATATGTAACAAAAATTGGCATGGTAGTGGTCTCATAGTGCTCATGCTGATGAGAAGGACCACCCATCTCCTGCTCTGGATCTGATAGTACCTGTGATGTGCTGAAGAAGTCATGGGAGATGAAGTCCTCCCAAGCAATGCCCTACAATCCCAACTGATGATCTACCAAAATCTGGATAAGAGAAAAGTGATACACACCGTTAAGCTGTTGTTGGGGGGTCTTATGCAACATGAAGGTGTTCATTCCTCTCTATGTTCCTGCATATGAAAAACTTGAGGTTCATCATCCTCACCCTTGTAAAGTGCATGATCAACCAGATGTGATAGGCATATAGTCAAGAGAACCTCCCCTCACAGCTGAAGTATTTCATGATCAATCTCATGAGTGGAGCGTATTCATCTTTCAAGTATCTGAAGGGAAAGACTCTTGTGAGCTGACTCAAGAATCTAGCCTTGATGTAAGGCTCATAGTGTTTCCTATCCATCTTCTTCTTCTTATGCCACTATTCTCCAACATTTGGTATACCTGTTGCCACTGATATAGCTCCGGGTGTCAATGTGAAAGTGACCCCGGCCAAGATAGACTGACCTCCATGTAGATGAAGCACAAATAGATGGGCCAACTCATGATGAACTCTAACATTTGCCACCCTTTGAAAAAAATCAAAACATGCTAGGTGCTGGAAACATGACATGGCAAGAGGGCATGCTTGTAATTCAGTGAGGGTAGTGGGATCATCCCTGACATCTTTGCCACTCTTGTGATGTCTCCTGGGAGCCTGCTCTTCTGAGGATGAGTCACTTTGTGTCTCCAACTCATACTCTGATGAATGTTGTGATATCATGACTGTTGTGTATACTGTACCTAGGCTGCCCTTTGATGATGGTGTGAGGCTGGGTGCCTTTGTGTGATATCTTTAACCAAGGGGAACAATGAAATAGGGAGTATTAGGAAGGGAGTAATGTAATGGGAATAAGGGTTATAGGGAGAAATTTGTTTAGGGATATGGGAGGAGTTTGGGTATTTTGATAGGGTAGGGTTTGGGGTTTTAACAAGGTAGGGTTTGGGGTGTCATATTGACCGCATAGTGGAGGGATAGGGGAGAGGGTTTGGTAGTAGTTTAGGGTAGGGATATTAGGAAAAAATAGAAAGGGAGGATAGGAAAAATGGTAGGTGAGGGGAAAATGATGGGTGGAATGGAACCTTGGCACTAACAACACACTTTAGAAACCCTAGCCATCATGGTTCTTGGTGATTTCTTATGGTTGATTTTATGCATTTGGTTGCATTCAAACATGAGTATAAACCATCATATCATTGATAAAACGTGATGAAAAAATGATATCAAAGAGCCTACCTTTTGATTTGATGTTCTTCACCAAAATTTGGAGGTGATTTGGCCTTGTTTCAACCCTTGGTCTATGTGCACTATGCGCAAAACCCAGTGCGCCGCGCCCTCTGTGTGCATCGCGCCCCTGAGTATGTGTGTCACGCTCCTTGAAACTTCTTCCAACTCCCTCAAACACTCACGATGCACACTCACACCCTTTGCAACGTTTCTCCAAGGCTTGGATTAGCAAAATGCCTTTGATTTTGATGAAAACTTGCATATATAGCTTTGGAAGTGATGGGTTAAGTTTTTGCCTCCTCAAAAACCCATTTTTCTAATGTTATGTTTTGACACTTTTTAACTGACTTTTAAACACACTGATTTTCACTTTCCCTTTGAAATTTTAGCTCAAATGATGAAATTTTCAGCACGTTTTGCAGGGATTGCACGACAGGACATTTGGCCATGGAAACCATGACTACATATGAAGAAATCAACTGACGACTTTTTTGAAAATTTTGTCATAAATGACAATGTTTGACTTTTCTTCAAAACAGAGTTTTGAAGAAGATTCGAAGTCTATCCACATCACGATGAAGCTCTCTGAATCATAATTGTGTAAGGGCCTGACTCTGGCCTGCATGGCTTTATTTGACATTATTTCAAGATGAATTCAACTAACCCTAGACCTACTGACTGAGATGACTCTTGCTGACCACACAACCAAACAAGACTCTACATGATGTTAAAATTGACTTTGATGAACAGACTTGAGCCAACAGGGCAAGGCATGAGGGGTAAGACCCTTCCGTCAGATCATGGTATGCCCTTTGCAGAATGTAGATGAATGATGGGATGATACCCCTAAAATGAAATACAAAAAGAGTTTTTATCTCTGACGAAGGACTGACAAGACTGACTCTAACACTCCCTTCCCAGAGAGGCTAGTAATGGAAAGAAGTGAGCCTATTTTTGAGATTGGCTTGGCATCGGAGCTTCGAAATACTTTCATTAAGATAACTATACTCCAATCCATCAAATAGATCCCTATTTGTAACAATATTATTAAGGAACTATGTCTCAAGAAACTCGGGAGGAAGAGATTGGAACCCTAAACCATTCAATTTGTTGGTAGGGCAACAAAGTTGATGATGGGATGTGTGTGTATGGAAAAATATACTGATCCCAGAAACCCTTTTGTCTTAGTTCAGATTGGTAATGTCCTTGTCTCTAATGTTCTTAGAGACCCGGGGGTAGCCATTAATGTCATGACTAAGCAAACCATGGATCAACTTCGTTATCGCATCTTCACCCTACTCCCATTGTGCTTTTAGCAGATAGATCTAAAATTAAGCCAGAAGGAGTATTGGATGATGTGATCATCTCATTAGATTCTTGGGAATATCCTGTTGATTTCATTGTGCTTTAGCCAAAGAACCCAGTAGGAGGAAATCCCTTGATCTTGGGTCAACCATGGCTTGCTACAACTGATGCATATATTGGATGTTGCTTTGGTGATATGTATATTTCGCATGGAGATTCTAGGAAGAAAGTTACCTTATACCCCCCTGCCAAATCCATTCAGGACCTTCGAGATAATTATGGTTGGATCAGAGTAGTGATGGGGAGACTCAACCCATTTCCTTTATCCATCAGCATACTGGGTCTTCTTAACAAGATGAGATTCAAGATTTCGTGAATAATCTAAACATTATGCCTAATTTTGAGCTATTGAGCCATATTTTTATCCTATGTTTTCAAGATAACCATGATTCTCATTCTTTTGTATTGCTACATTTAACCACCCCCTTGAGTACTCCTAAGCCTGATACTACTCTTGTTGAGATTAGCCCCGATAAATCCTTGTATATCAGTTCAGATTTGGACTCATCTCAGCAAGAGTAACTTGTGAATTTGTTGCAAAACCATCTTAGTGCCTTTGCATGGGGCTATGAAGATATGAAGGGTATTCCCCTTGAAACTTGTACACATCATATCTATATTCAAGAAGGAGCCCGACCTGTTCAACAACCCCAAAGGCGAATGAATCCAAATCTAAGAGATATTGTGAAGGAAGAAGTACAGAAACTCTTGGATGCTGTTTTTATCTATCTTATTTACGACGGTCAGTGGGTCTCTCCGTTAGTGCTAGTACCTAAGAAAGATGGAAGATATTGTATTTGTATTGATTATAGAGAATTAAACAAAGCCACTCTCAAAGATTACTTCCCTGTCCGTTTCATTGACTAGGCGCTTGATACCCTTGCAGGAAAGAAATATTTTTCCTTTTTGGATGGATTCAGTGGTTATAACCAGATACAGATTACACCCGAAGATCAGGATAAAACTAATTTTACGTGTCCATGGGGTACATTTTCTTATAGAGTGACCCCCTTTGGGTTATGTATTGCCCCTACTACCTTTCAAAGGGTAGCCCTAGCCATTTTTGCTGATTTAGAATTTGTACAAATTTATATGGATGACTTTTCTATGTTTGGTGATTCTTTTCAGGAAGCTCTCGAAAATCTGGAAAAGGTACTTCGTTGTCAGGAAGCCCATCTCGCCTTGAGTGACAAGAAATGTATATTAATGTGCAAATCGAGAGTGGTACTTGGCCATTTGATTTCTGGTAAAGCTATCTAGGTTGATCCAACAAAGATCGAAATCATTCTGCATCTTCCTGCACCCAAAACTCAAAGGGAAGTAAGAGGTTTTTTAGAACATGTTGGTTACTATAGGAGATTCATTGAAAATTTTTCTAAGATAGTTGCCCCTCTTTTCCGACTTCTATCTAAGGATAGTAAATTTCCTTGGACCATAGCTTGCCAACAGTCTTTTGAAACATTGAAGGAAAAGTTAGTACATGCACCCGTTTTAAGAGGTCCTAAATGGTCTCTTCCTTTTCATATTTCCTCTAATGCTTCAGATTTGGCTATTGGCGCAGCTTTAGGACAAGAGGAAAATAAATAATCCTATTCTATTTATTATATTAGTAATAATTTGTCTTCCGCTGAATTAAATTATATAGTTACAAAGAAAGAGTTTTTAGTTGTAATTTTTGCAATTAATAAGTTCAGGCACTATATTACAAGATATGAAGTATTTGTACATATTGATCATTCTGCGATTAAATATTTGATGAATAAACCACTAAATAGTGGTAAAGTGACTAGGTGGTTACTATTGTTATGGGAATTTAATATTACTATTGTTGGTAGACTAGTAAAATCTAATGTTGCAGATTTTCTTTCTAGATTAGATAATCCTGGTGAAGCAACTCGTGTTAATGATGATTTTCCGGATGAACATGTTTTTTCTATGTCAACAGATTCCCTATGGTTTGCTGACATTGTTGATGACTTGGTTACTGGGAAAACACTACCCCACTTGTCCACTCGTGAAAAGTGGAATATTGTTCAGAAAAGTGATGCATATTCCTGGATTCGAGGAGATCTCTTTTACATTGGTCCAGATCTGACTATCCGTAGGTGTGTAAGAGAGGAGGAAGTGTTTGACATATTGAAATCTGCTCATGATGAACCTTGTGGAGGCCACTTCGCTGATAAGAAGACTACATATAAATTATTGTGTGCTAGTTACCTTTGGCCTTCCTTGTTTAAGGATGCCAAACAGTATGTCAGGCATTGTGATAGCTGTCAGCGAATGGGCCAGCCTAATCAAATAAATGAGATGCCTTTACGCCCCCAAGTTATGATTGAACCATTTGAAAAATGGGTTATTGATTTTATAGGGCCAATAAATCCAACATCCTTAAGTAAAAAACATATCTTGGTTTGTGCATATTTTGTTATGAAATGGGTAGAAGCTAAAGCTTTTTCTTTTGCTACGGAAAAAGTTGTTGTTGATTTTATTTTTACTGAAATCTTTACTAGATTTGGTGTGCCTAGAGAAATTGCTTTTGACAATGGTCCATACTTTATTTCTAATCTAGTACAGGGTGTGATGGAGCAATATAAGATCCAACACAGGAAATCCACGCCGTATCACCCACAAGCAAATGGCCAGGTGGAATCCACAAACAAAGTGATCGAGTCGATTCTTACAAAGACAGTCAAATATGCATTGGAAGGACTGGGATGAAAGATTACCAGAGGCTTTGTGGGCACACAGAACCACTTGGAGATATAGCACGGGACATACACCATATGAGCTGGTATATGGCAAACAGGTTCTGTTACCAATTGAATTCCATATCAAAACTTTCAGAATTGCATTTCAGTTAGGACTAGATCTCTCTGAGGCACAACAACAACCTCTTCTCCACTTAAATGAGTTACATGAATTTCGTAGGGATTTTGTTCAGCAGAACATACTAAGTCAACAACAACGTAAAAGGTGGCATGATAAGTCTATTCAAAAAAAGAAATTCCAACGAGGTGATTGGGTGCTCCTTTATGATTCTAGATTTAAAATATTTAAAGGGAAATTCTGTACACATTGGATGGGACCTTATGAAGTGATCTGATTATTTGAGAATGGAGAAGTAGAAATGAAAACTATTGATGGACAAGATTCAGTATTCTTGGTAAATGGACACATGTTAAAGAAGTATTTTCAGCCACTTACCAGGAAAATTTTTACACAACAAGTCCAATAGCAATTTGGGATGGTAGTGGTGAATGGTAATACCAACCTTTTGAAAATATGAATTCTCTTTCTTCTGAAAAATAAAAAAAATAAAAAAATAAAAATTGAAAAGAAAAAAGAAAAAAGTAAAGAAAAAATATTTTCCTATAATTATGAAAATCAGTTCACTGACATGATTGCAGAAGGATCAACTTGAAAACCAGCTTGCTGGTAGGAAGACCAAAAATTTCTAATAAAAATAAAATGTTTCTTGATCTTTAGATATGCTAGCAACCACCAAGTAAAAATAGGTTTAGCAGAACCAACCTTTATACAATTAGGGTAATTAGCATGGCTATTTTTACTCAAGTAACGCTTAATTTTCATTGTAGTTATTTTTTCTTGCACCAGTGTAGGCAGACCTTCCAGATTTTTTTTTCCTTTCTTCATATTCCACTTTCATAATATTCCCTCAATTTTCTTCTTCAATCCCAGAATGATTAACCTTCCCACATTCTTCTAAATTTACCCTGTCCGCTTCAAAGAAATCCCACTTACCCTTGAATTTTTGTCCCTATCCCACTTTTGTTTATTCCCTATTTTGGTACTATTCTTGGAATCCCTGTAACAAAATTCCTTCCCATTATGAAATTTCTCTTTTCCCACTTCTTTATTCCCTCATGAATTTATTGTAGGATCTCGCACACAAAGAGCAAAAGGATATGCTCTAAAGCATCAAGAAAGGGCGAAGAAAATTTTCAGTATAAGTTGAGGAAGTCATGTGGAAATCCAATCTATATTTTATTTAAATTCTCTGTTCTTAGATATTATGCTTGCACTAGTGCAAGTATGTTGTCCTATGTGATAAAGCAAGTAGAATGTACTAGTAGAATAGTATAATTTAAGCGGTGCAAGAAGATCAGTGCAAGCATGCACCTCGTCAGAAACATAGTATAAGATATTATTTTCCATAACATACGACATAGGAAAGTGGTCATCATGAAAATTTATATGAAGTCCTTTCACTTAGCCGACGGGTACTTATGCTATCATACTAACTAGGAGAAAACTATTTAAAGTACAAGGTGTTTTTAAGTTAGAAATCATGATCATTTTTTTAATGAATGCTAAGTTCTATTTTTGAATTATGAAGGAATGTAGAAATGTTTTAACCGTTGCTTGGACATAATTTCCCCTCTCCGCCATAATCCTAGATGTCCTTCACTCATAATTATTATCTCACCTAGCCGTTAAAATGCCACTGCAAGTACCAATCTGGCCTGATCTCAATGTTGTCGTGCATCTACTGAGAATGAACAGGTGATAAGATAGAAAGGATGGTGGACAGTTGGATCTCTATTTATAAGAACCAATCTCCCCAGTATTGCATGTAAAATTCTTAATTGTTCATAGTCGTTAAGTAGTGCTGTCGTCTGTTCAGAATGAACCCTCATCTGTTAGTAAGTTAGAGTAGACTGTCGAGTATCACAATAGTCTTAAACTATTGCGAGACTCAGGTTCTCTTTGGTTCTTGTAGAAGTTTTAGAAATGGCCGAGTGAAAATTGGGCCTCTCAAATTTAAAATCATAGAAGAATTTATAGCAGCAGCGATAGGCTTGGAGAACACTGGTGAACAAAGAGGTATAGATTGAGTTTATTGGAGTTGTAATTAGACAACTTAGTTTAACTAAGTTGTAATCAATTAAACTAGTTCTAACTGTTGGAGGAACTAATACGGGTTCTGTAGTGAGTTAGTGAAACAGTGCATCCTCAGTGCCACACCAGCTAACTGAATATTCACTCAATAATAAATCATGCATGTCAGTTTAGAGGAACACCTAGTTCTGAGCTCCCAACAAACATAGGTTTGTAAAAGTGTGACTGTAGGTGTGTCTCTCAAAAATGCGATTGCTCTTCCAATGTATTATAGCACCGTGTAGCAACAGGTACAAGGTGAGCTCCAAAACTATGCCTCCAAGAGACTTGACCAATATCCAACCTAAAGTCTGATGTGTATAAGAAAGGTACAAGCCAAAACAATGCAACTTCCCACTCATCGAGCTATAGGTGAGGTCTAGTCCAAGGTTATACCCCTAAGGCTAATTACCAAAGTTTAATTCTTCATTGTTCCTTCACAAATCAAAGTATCGAACTGTAATGTGCAATGAGATCTTTACAACAAGTGTATACTTCAGATCTGTCTCAGTTCTGATACCCGTAGCTTAAGATTGTAGAGTATGTGTGTGGTTTTGTGTAAGAAATATGACCCCTTAACACAAGATTGTCCTCAAAAGAATTTTCCTAAAATAATATTTTCCTGTTCCTCGGTGCTTCTAAGTTCACGAGTTCTGAACTATGTATTTATCTTCGTGATCAATTACTAGGTTGGATACATGAAATGAATTATTTGAGCTTTATGTATACAAGTTTCTCCAATAAACAAAAAGATACCTTCATTAGAGGAGAGGTCGATTTTGGCATGAGGTGGCACATTGAAAATATATTAAATAGGTGTTGGAAGGGGTCTTTGTTAATAATTGACCAAATATAACATAGTTTCATTGTTACAGAAACCAATTTATAATAGAAAGATAGGAGGGGCCATATCTTTTAATAAAATGAATACATTTAAACAATGTGAAACCATATTATAATGGATGTTGATAGGTTCCACATGCCACATCATCACTTTACTCCTGTACATCGAGACCACATGGATATCGGGGAGTTTTAGTTTGTGCACATGCCACATTTCTGATAAAGTGGCATATGTTATTTAATAATTAAATCGTTAACTTAAATCAAGTCAGGTCTGCATATCAAAATTCAGAGATCGGTGGTCTATATTGCATATCAGAGATTAGAGAGCTATATTGCATATCAGAGATCAAAGTTTGGAGTTGGAGATTGAAGATCAGAGATTGGAGGTCAGAGTTAGAGATTGGAGATTAGGGTCGGATATCGAAGATTAGATTCAAAGATTTTGGGTAGTGACACATAATAAAATGTCGATATGATAAGGTTCTGATAGGGTTTTATTATATGTGTTGTGATATTATTTCATTTGCGAAATTTGGTTAAAAGGTTTCCAAAGTTTATTATTCCAATAATATTCAAAGACCTTATTTAAATTTGGTTTTCTTCTGAAGTATCATTTCTCTTTGCTCCTCTCATATTAGTATTCTTCACTCCTCCAATACGTCTTTTCGTTTACTTGGGCTCCAAAACTCCTATATCACTATTGTTTCCTTTTGGCTCTTTCACATCGGCATATGTGGTCTTCTCTTGGATCTACTCCTCCTTAGCTTGTTTTGGCTCTTGCTCTTGGCTTCTGATGTCCTTTCCCTGGATCCTCTCCTTTCTTTATTCTCCCCCCCTTTAGCATAAATGGAAAATGTGATTCTCAACCATTTCTTAATGAATTTTACTACCTATTTGAAGGACATCTCAACAATAGTTGTGTTCCCTCGACCTCATGTTCTTTCTTATCATTTTGGTTCTTTGTTGTTTCTTAGATAATTGCTTGTACAACTCACCCTAAACCTATGCTCCCTTTTATGTCATCATCATGCCTTCGAGACACCTCTATCATTCTATTTTATACTTCTCCAATGGTGCTATATTGATCTATGTCTTTTTTACTCCATTAGTCAAGTATTATAATATTTGGTTGTATATTATTCTTTGCAGAAACTCAAATACCAGTTTGAATACTTTGTAGCTATTTGTATATCCTTTTGATACAACTGATGTTTTCTTCCACAAATGTCATTTCCACATTTTAGCTTTATTCAAAATCTTTTGAGATCAGCTTCATTTTTCTATCTTTACCAAGCATTTCCTACCTTCTGCTATCAATCCAATCTCAACACAAGTAGCTCATAATTTTCCAACTCTAGTGGGTGTCTACAATTCAATTGTAGATGATCAATCAACTTCCCTTATCTACATGAACTCCTCTAACGCTTCTATTTTCTTCAGACGAGAAATATTGTTTCAAGTGGAAGACATTTCAATGAATGGATGATTTTCTTCAATGGAGTTACTTCCAAGAGATGACCTATTGGGAGATATTCATCATAACATGATTCTCCATATGTGAATCATCAAGTTTCTCATAGGGATCATCACAGATAGCTTTTGCATGAATAGTTCATAAACAAAAACTCCCCTAACAATATGGATGGTCTGTTCTTGGCAGAATCTCATCATCAAAATATGTCAAATATGTATTCATCATATCAACAACATGTGTTGTTGGCTTCAATGTTCAAGAGGATTTTTAATCCAATCTACTTCTTTCTCCAGACTTGTGTGACTTTCTTTTCTAGCTTGGTAGTTATGCTATGAGCTTGTTTAGGAACCCAAGGTAAGTTACAATTATGAGCCACATGTCTAATGTTATGACATTTGAAGCACTTAGTATTTAACATGAAAGAGAGAGAGAATAATTTCTTTTTGTAAATATTGTTATGGAGAATTGATATGAATCTTCATATGGTCTGCAGTGCTTAGCCATGTGTCCAAAATATGAGCAAGAATAATAGTAACCATGAAATAAATTTTGGTACCTAGGAAATGATGATTGCCTTGATGCACTTCTGAAATCATTCTACCTCAAAATTCTTTGATGATATCCATTTCCTCTTGCATTCTTGACACTTTCCACACAATTTTGTCTCAATGCACTTCTAAATTTATTCTCTCTTGGAAGCTTTTGATCATATTTATTGCCTCTTGCAATATTGACACCATCTACAAGTCTTCTTGGAGTAGGATTTCTTCGAATGCCATCTTGACTCTTCTCTTGCCTTTTATGGAACTTGGAGCATCGATATTTCTTCCAAGCTTCTCCACATCCTTGTTGTTTGAAGAATTAGGGTTTGCATCATTCTTTTTTGAGGGGTCACCTGCATAACCAAGACACGATTTATCAAGAGGAGATATTTGATGACTTGGGATGTCATCTAGGGTTTGGAACCTCTTTAGAATCTTATTCAGATGATCAACTTCCTTTTTTAGGATATTAATTTCTTATTTTATTTTCTTTCATTCATCATCCTTCTTTGCTAGAATGGTCTCCATTTCTTCGTTCAGCCTAGTTTCTTCACATGTTTCAGCCTTGAGAGAGGCGATACCTATTTTTAATTTGAATATTTCTCCATCCTTTTCTTCTTCATCGACTTGTCCTTCTAAGAGTTCCAAATCTTCCATCACCTTCTCAACCCCTTTTTCTTGTTTATTTACTTCTTCTAGTTGAGATCTGAGGGAGGAGACATCTTCCTTGTATTGATCAATTTTTTCTTTAAGTTTGCTCAAGTCTTCATGTCTTTGTTTAAGATGGCTTGAAAATGTTTCTTCCCTTTTATTTGCCTTATCCAATTGTTTTTTCATGGATATCACTTCTTCATGATGCCTTGTCTTGTTTTGATGAAATTCCTCCTTAAGCTTGGTGAGCTCCTCATCTCTTTCTTGAACTTGAAGCTTTAATATGTTAAATTCCTTCCTTGTCTTGTCAAGGTCATGGTCAACATCCCATGATTGCTTCTTGAGCTCCTCATTCTCCTTTTTCAAACTGCTTATCTCTTTTAGGGTAGCTACAAGCTTCTCCATGAGATCTTCTTCGAAGTCATATTTACACTCTTCATCTTTTAGGTCGTCCTTGGTCTTGATGTCTTCACTCATGTTTTCAGCTTCCTTAATGGATTATGGATTTCCTTCTTGCTTTCCATCATATTCTTTTCTACCAATCATGGCCAATGCTTATCTTGAGTGAAGATCTTGAAGTTTGTCCCACATAACTTTTGTTGATAAACATTTCTCCACTTTTCTCTTTGTAGCATTAGGTAACACACTCAAGATTGTGTTCGTCGCCCTTGAATTATATTTGTTGGATTCTTCTTCCATAGAATATTTAGTCATCACTGATTCCCATACTTCAACACCTTCTATTAGAGTCAATATTTGCAACCTTCCACCAGTGATCAAACATGCTCTTACAAAGTGGTTTTAGGGTGTCAAAGTCAAATTTTGTCATTTCAATGAATATTCAAGTAAAATTTGGTCACTCGGTGTTAGGTCTACGATTTGTTTTCACTCCTTTCAAATTTTTGCAAGTGTCGGTCCATTTCACCATTCAGCGGAGTGTACCATCATTCAAAAGTTGTCATCATCATTTCAGGTTCCAATGGGTCATTTTACACCTTGTTGTGCTTCAGTTGTTCTTAGGTAAGGCTCGTTTCCCTCTCCTAAGGTTTTTATTTCTGAGTAAGACAAAATGAATTTGGAAAAAGTGAGAGAGGTTTTTGTCCACAATAGGTCAAGGAAGAAAACCATCCTTAACTTTTTACACAGGTTTCAAGTTTTTAGAGAAATATAAAAAATACAAGTTTCCTCAAGAGAGTTAATGCACCTCTATAGTGACCTTGCGAAAATCAAGATTTCTCCTAGCCTGGTTGGCCACATGACTTGCTTGATGAGTCAAATGGTAACGAGACACAAATATCTTTCCATCAGGCTATCATGAGCTCAATTAGGAGTTGAGGAAGACCTTCAAACGTTGCCTACACCAACACTCTTCATTTTGGCAGCCTCATTCTGTACATTTTGACCAGTCTTAGGAGATTGGACTTTTGACAGGGACAATGAACTCCAAATTAGACAATTCAAGATGTTCTAGAAAGTAGTCTCAATAAGCTTTCCAACGCGCTATCACATGCCCAATTTTGACATCAGGAAGGCCTCTGAAAGTGGTCTACAAAATGTCACTATGGACCAAAGTTCGGCGCTACGCATAGAAGTGGCAGTACGCACCTGGGTTTTTCCTGCAGTGTAATTTTGAACTAGTGCTACGCACCAAAGTTCAGCGCTATGCATAGAAGTGGTGCTACTCACCTGGGTTTTTCTTGTAGTGTAATTTTGAACTAGCGCTATGCACCTAGGTGAGTGCGCTACACACCTGGCTGCTAGGCTTCAAATCAATGCAAATTGCATTAATTCAACTCAAAACTTCTCCATTTCCTTTTTGCAAGTAAGTAACAACATCATTCTTGTTGAAAATAGATTGTTGCATCAGTCTTAGGTTATTTTGTCTCTAAAAAAGTCAAACCCTAGTTTCACTACACTATCTCCTATATTTTGATTATGGCTATCATATATCATATATTTGCTTTTCCCTAAACCCATCCCCTCATATATTATTCCAAAAGCATCATTCCCTCATACATTTTTCCCAAACCCTACACTATTACCAAACCCTACACTATTCCCAAACCCTATACATGTTGGGTTGTGTTATATTCTTTCCACATAGTTAACAGGGGGTTTGAGGGCTACCCGTAACCCCACTTTATGGTGTCCGGGGCAGTGCCCCGAAAATTTTGGTTTTGGACCCTATGTTAGATTGGGCGGACCCACCTACGGTTTTGTGCCTGATTTTCGCACATGTTTTTTTGGACGCGATGGTTTTCGGTCCATGGTTTTGGATGCGATGGTTTTTGGTCCATGGTATTGGATGCTTCGGCATGTATAAATATGTATTGTAACATTGAAAGGAATATAATGAAAAATCAAGCTGGTAGTCTCGGTCTTGAGATCCAGTGGGAAATCTCTGTGTATATGTGTTTTATGTGTTATGCTCTCACATTTTATTTTTCCTGTGATTTAGAATTCGTATGCAGGTAATTTCTGTACGGGGTTAAAACCTACATTTGGTATCGGAGCTGTTTTGGCTTCAAGGGGACGCCTTTGTTGCTGAGGGGTTTCGCTCGGGCCTGTGGTAGACCCTGTTCAGTGGGAGATCTGCGAAATCGATTCTGGTGGTGAAAGAAGATGGCGAGCAGCGGAAAGATAGAGATTGAGAAGTTCAATGGTCAGAGTTTTGAGTTGTGGAAAACTCAAGATGGAGGATCTGTTGGTGGATAAAGATCAGTGGATCGCGGTAGATCTGGGTATTAAACCAACGGGAGTGACCGATGAAGAATGGAAGAAGTTGGATTCGGAAGCAAGAGCACAATACGATTGTGTGTCTCAGATTCAATATTGTTGAATGTATCAGGGGAAGCTACGGCGAAGGCTTTATGGGACAAGTTAGGGACTTTGTACCAATCTAAGTCTCTGGTGAATAAATTGTTCCTGCGGAAAAAGCTGTATAACCTGAGGATGAAAGAGGGAGACTCGGTGACAGAGCATCTGAATGCATTTAATACTGTGGTAAGTCAGTTATTATCTGTTGATATTAAAATTTCAGATGAAGATAAGTGCATCAGTTTGTTGTGTTCTCTACCAGACTCGTGTGATAGTCTGGTTATTGCAATAGGTAGCAATGCAACTGCTTTGCAGTTTGATGAAATAGTCTCAGCCTTGCTGACGGAGGAGATGAGACGGAAAAATATGGACAACCAGAATGGTGATACCTTGTCTGTACGAGGACGGTCCCAGAATAGAAACAAAAATAAGTCATCGAGTCGGAGATCTAAATCTAGAGGGAGATCTAAATCGCCAGGAAAACCTATAAAGGTGGTGTGCTGGAAATGCGGAAAGGAAGGGCACTTCAGAAGGGAGTGTAAATCTAAAGCTCCTGATAAAGGAAAGGGATCTGATGATGCTCCTTCTGCGAGGCGAAAACCACCTCAGATGAAGTGGGGATGTGTACTTGGCTTCTTCAAGTACACATGTAGATCATGAGGCATGGTTGATTGACTCAGGTGCATCCTTTCACTTCACTCCCCATAGAGAGTGGTTCTGCGAGTATGAGAAATATGATGGTGGTGATGTCTTCTTAGGAGATGATAGGAAGGCTAGAATCATTGGTCGTGGAAAAGTAAAGTTGAAGTTGCAAGGTGGAAGGGTTAGAACCCTTCCGGGTGTTCTGCATATTCCTGCGTTGGCCAGAAATCTGATTTCTGTAAGCAAGTTGGATGATGCAGGTGTAAAGACAGTGTTCGAGAAGGATACCTGCAAGATGGTTTGAGGAGCACTGGTATTGATGCGGGGAGTTCGGATTGGAACTCTGTACAAGCTGCAAGGTAGCACTGTTGTTGACGGGTGCAATATTTCTATGGTTCTTGAAAATGGAGCAGAAAATCTAGTGGTCTCTGGAGAGAAGACCATGCTGTGGCATCAAAGGCTTGACATATTGGAGAGAAGGGCCTTCGAATACTTCATGTAAAGGTATGGTAGAAGGTATGTGTAATAACTCTCTGGATTTTGATTTCTGTGAAAATTGTGTATATGGGAAGCAGAATTGGGTGAGTTTCCCCTCTAGTGGTAAGAGGACGAAACAAATATTAGAGCTTGTGCACAATGTTGTGTTTGGACCTGTGAAATTTCTATCACTGGGTAAGTCTGTGTACTATGTATCATTTATAGATGACTTCTCAAGGAATACATGGATATATTTCCTTAAGAAGAAATCTGAATTCTTTGACAGGTTTAAAGGATTTAAGGCTCTGGTGGAAAATCAGACAGAGAAGAAGATAAAGGTACTAAGGACAGATAATGGTGGAGAATTCTGCAGCAAGGAATTTGAAGAATTTTGTAAGAAGTGTGGTATAGGACGGCAGAAGACTACTCCATATACACCTCAAAAAAATGGAGTTGTAGAAAGAATTAACAAGACGTTGATGGAAAGGGCAAGAAGCATGCTCAGTGGTGCCAGGTTAGGACAGGAATTCTGGGCAAAGGTGGTGGATACTACATGTTACTTGGTCAACAGGTCACCTTCATCAGCGTTGGAGGATAAGACTCCACAAGAAGTATGGACTAGTAAGAAACCCTCTCTTTCACATCTCAGGGTATTTGGATGTGATGCATATGTACATG